>JAODAL010069157.1:0-16485 GCA_025379985.1 Phyllomedusa bahiana | reverse complement strand
AGGAGCAGGGGAGAGCGCAGAGAGGGGGGATGCAGGAGGGACACAGAGAGGAGCATGCAGGAGGGACACAGAGAGGAGCATGCAGGAGGGACACAGAGAGGAGCATGCAGGAGGGACACAGAGAGGAGCATGCAGGAGGGACACAGAGAGGAGCATGCAGGAGAGACACAGAGAGGAGCATGCAGGGGAGACACAGAGAGGAGCATGCAGGGGAGACACAGAGAGGAGCATGCAGGGGAGACACAGAGAGGAGCATGCAGGAGAGACACAGAGAGGAGCATGCAGGAGGGACACAGAGAGGAGCATGCAGGAGGGACACAGAGAACAATGCAGGAAAGAGACATCTGGGAATCACTCAGCAATTTACAGTTTGTTTTTATTCACATGTTTCTGCTGATCTGTGAAACCATTGTGCTGGTCTTCTGCTGCAGCTGTGAATTGTGTCAGGTACACAGAGCTGAGTGTGGAGATATAGAGTGTTTCCCAAGACAAGTCGAATTGTGACCGCAGCTCTGGATGTGAATACGCTGTAAGACGTAATGTTACAGCAGAATGAGACTGCAGCTTTGGATGTGACTGGAGTATAAGGAACAGATGTAACAGCAGAATTTTAGTGCAGTTCTGGATGTGACTACACTATAAGACAGAATGTAATAGCAGGATGAGACTGCAGCTCTGAATGTGACTGCACTGTAAGACATAATGTATCAGCAGGATGAGACTGTGACTACTGTGAATGCAGCTTTGGACGTGACTGGAGCATAAGGAACTAATGTAACAGCAGGATAAGACTGCAGCTCTGGATGTGAGTGGTGTATAACGAACTGATGTAGCAGCAGAATGTGACTGCAGCTCTGGATGTGACTACAGTCATGGCCAAAAGTTTTGAGAATGACACAAATCTTCTATTTTCACATGATCTGTGGCCCTCTGGTTTTTCTGTGTGTTTGTCAGATGTTTTTATCACATACAGAAATACAAGTGCAATCATATTATGATTAACAAACGCTTTTATTGACAGTTAGAATGAGTTAATGCAGCAAGTAAATATTTGCAGTGTTGACCCTTCTTCTTCAGGACCTCTGCAATTCTCCCTGGCATGCTCTCAATCAACATCTGGACCAAATCCTGACTGATAGCAGTCCATTCTTGCATTTTGTCACAATTTGTTGGTTTTTGTTTGTCCACCCGTCTCTTGATGATTGACCACAAGTTCGCAATGGGATTAAGATCTGGGGAGATTCCAAGCCATGGACCCAAAATCTCTGTTTTGTTCCCTGAGCCATTTAGTTATCACCTTTGCTTTATGGCAAGGTGCTCCATCATGCTGGAAAAGGCATTGTTGATCACCAATCTGCTCTTGGATGGTTGGGGAGAAGTTGCTCTTGGAGGAGATTCTGGTACCATTCTTTCTTCATGGATGTTATTTTAGGAAAGACTGGTAGAGAGCCGATTCCCTTGGCTGAGAAGCAACCCCACACATGAATTGATTCTGGATGCTTTACAGGTGGCATGAGACAAGGCTGGGGGTCTCGCTCACCGTGTCGTCTCCCTACAAGCTGTTTTCCAGATGTTCCAAACATTCGGAAAGGGGATTCATCAGAGAAAATGACTTTACCCAAGTCAGCAGTACACTCCCTGTACCTTTGGCAGAATATCAGTCTGTCCCTGATGTTTTTCTGGAGAGAAGTGGCTTGTTTGTGGCCGTCCTTGTCACCAGGCCTTGCTCCATGTGTCTCCGCAGTCTCACAGTGCATGCAGATGCACTCACACCTGCCTGCTGCCATTCCTGGGCAAACTCTGCACTGCTGGTAGCCCGATTCTGAAGCTGAAACACTTGTAAGAGACGGTCCTGGCGCTTGCTGGTCTTTCTTGGGCGCCCTGGAGCCTTTTTGGCAACAATGGAACCTCTCTCCTTGAATTCCTTGATGATGCGATAGATTGTTGACTGAGGTGCAATCTTTCTAGCTGCGATACTCTTCCCTGATAGGCCAGCTTTGTGCAGTGCAATGATGACTGCACGTGTTTCTTTAGCGATAACCCTGGTTAACAGAAGAGAAACAACGATGCCAAGCACCAGCCTCCTTTTAAAGTGTCCAGTGATGTGATTCTTACTTAATCATGACAGATTGATCTCCAGCCCTGTCCTCATCAACACCCACACCTGTGTTAATGAAGCAATCACTGAAACCGATGTTAGCTGCTCCTTTAAGGCAGGCCTGCAATGAAGTGGAAATGTGTTTTGGGGGAAAAAGTTCATTTTGTAGGGCAACTATTGACTTTGCAATTAATTGCTGTTAAGCTGATCACTCTTTATAACATTCTGGAGTAGATGCAAATTGCCATTATAAAACCTGATGCAGTAGACTATGTAAAAATTAACATTTGTATCATTCTCCAAACTTTTGGCCATGACTGTACAGTATAAGACATAATGTATCAGCAGGATGAGACTGCAGCTCTGGATGTGACTACAGTATACAACAGAATGTAACAGCAGGATGAAACGGCAGCTCTGGATGTAACTACACTATAAGACATAATGTATCAGCAGGATGAGACTGCAGCTCTGGATGTGACTACAGTATAAATACATAATGTAACTTCAGGATGAGACTGCAGCTCTGGATGTGACTGGGTGAAAGGAGCAAAAGTAACTCAAGTAACAGCAGGATGAGACTGCAGCTCTGGATGTGACTGGGTGACTGGAGCATAAGGAACTAATGTAACAGCAGGATGAGACGGCAGCTCTGGATGTAACTACACTATAAAACATAATGTATCAGCAGGATGAGACTGCAGCTCTGGATGTGACTACAGAATAAGACATGATGTACTGCAGCTCTGGATGTGACTACAGAATAAGACATGATGTACTGCAGCTCTGGATGTGACTACAGAATAAGACATGATGTAACAGCAGGATGAGACTGCAGCTCTGGATGTGACTGGGTGACTGGAGCATAAGGAACTAATGTAACAGCAGGTTGAGACTGCAGCTCTGGATGTGACTACAGTATAAGACATAATGTAACAGCAGGATGAGACTGCAGCTCTGGATGTGACTACAGTATAAGACATAATGTAACACCAAGATGAGACAGCAGCTCTGGATGTGACAGGAGTATAAGAAACTAGTGTAACAGCAGAATGTGACTGCAGTTCTGGATGTGAGTGGAGTATAGGACTTCGTCCATACAAGAGATGAGATGTACAGAAAATACACTTTTTTCTCATTCTATGGAGCTGTGTCCTAGACATTGTGCTGTCTCCTGGGTCTGCGGCGTTCATCCTCTGCTGACCCCTCCAGGGCAGAATATTAGACTCTATATGATGCAGATATTTGCCCACTCTGCTTTCCCGGGCGTCACTTGTGCAATGCTCTGCGAGTCTCGGCGCTCAGTCATACACCGGACCCTGAGACATAACAGTAATTTAGATTTCTAGGCCGGTGACAGAGACGCTGATGCTATTCATAGTCCGGAGCAGCAGAGCTGCCAGCTCCTCCACTGCCCGGGGCACAGGCAGATATAGTTACCGGCTGCAGCGCCCGTGACTTCCCAAAGACGTCTCCGCTAATCACAGGCATTGTCAGCGCCACTTAGCCGGTGGCCGGCCGCACTCTCTCACGCCACATAGAGATATAGAGGAGCGTGGCTCAGCTCACAGCAATTATTACAATCTAATTCCCCCAGCACAATGACCATGAATCTAACTACTATAGATCGCTGACCTCCTGCCCCGCTGGCCCAATACTGTGCTAGCAATGCAGCTGGAAAAGCTCGACCCTAAGGAGAGGCCATGATACTGAAAACTGCACTAAACAGGGCTATGGGGCTACACACAGGGGAGATAGAGAGAGGGAGGGTGCTTGGAGCAGGGATGTGTCTGATCACCTGCATGGTTGTTTGCAGGTTGGTGACCAAAGAGAGCTCTCCATAGAATCCAAGATGGCTGACAATGGTTCACACGCCCATTAATTGTATGCAGATGGGAGACCTAGTGACCAACAAGAGCTCTCCATAGCCCCCAAGATGGCTGACAATGGTTCGCACGCTCATTAATTGTATGCAGATGGGAGACCTAGTGACCATCTAGAGCTCTCCATAGACCCCAAGATGGCTGACAACGGTTCACACGCTCATTAATTGTATGCAGATGGGAGACCTAGTGACCAACAAGAGCTCTCCATAGCCCCCAAGATGGCTGACAATGGTTCGCACGCTCATTAATTGTATGCAGATGGGAGACCTAGTGACCAACAAGAGCTCTCCATAGCCCCCAAGATGGCTGACAATGGTTCGCACGCTCATTAATTGTATGCAGAGGGGAGACCTAGTGACCAACAAGAGCTCTCCATAGCCCCCAAGATGGCTGAATGGTTCGCACGCACATTAATAGTATGCAGAGGGGAGATCTAGTGACCAACAAGAGCTCTCCATATACCCCAAGATGGCTGACAACGGTTCACACGCTCATTATTTGTATGCAAGTGGGTGGATTAATGACCAAAAGAGCTCCCATAGCCCCCAAGATGGCTGACAATGTTCGCCCCAATTCCCATTGTAGGCAGAGGAGCACTGATACGTGACCCTTCAAACTCTCCATAGAATCCAAGATGGCTGACAATGGTTCGCACGCTCATTATTTGTATGCAAGTGGGTGGATTAATGACCAAAGAGAACTCCCCATAGCCACCAAGATGACTGACAATGTGTAACAATTGGCCCCCCATTTAGGGCCACGGACGCACTTGTATACTGCTGCCAACCTGCTCTCCATACTCACCTCTCCTCGCTCCTGCTTCCCTGTGTGCCTCTACCTGCAGCTCTGTGAAATTTAAAAGGCCAGCGCGGCAGTAATTGGCTAATTGCTGACCAAGTTCTGTCTGCTTCTTACCCTGACCTTCCTGCCTGTCCCCACGAGCCTATCCTGCCTGTGAAATGTAATTTCTAGTGGTCCACTACTCTAAGAATTGTGCTCCCCATACTCACCTCTCCTCTCCTTTTTTTGTAGGCAAGTGGGTGACCTTATGACCAAAGAGAGCTCTCCGTAGCCCTCAAGATGACTGACAATGTGTAACGATTGGCGCCCCAATTGGCCCCCCATTTCGAGCCACGGACGCACTCGTATGCTGCTGCCAGCCTGCTCCCCATACTCACCTCTCCTCGCTCCTGCAGTGTGCGTGGCAACTCTGGGGAATTTAAAGGGCCAGCGCGGCAGTAATTGGCTAATTGCTGACCACATTCTGTCTGCTTCCTGCCCTGACCTTCCTGCCTGCCTGTCCTACGATCTTGTACCTCGCTACACCTCGTTCGCCACCGCAAGTAAGTCACGTCAGGGGTAGCGACCTGGGGGTCTCTTGCCGCAGCAAATCCACCCCAGGTGAAAGCCAGGGGCCCCTTGGACTCCGCTCCCTGACGTGGCGTACACAACTGCTTGTGGTGGCCCAATCTATCCACAGTCTAGCGGCAGTTACAGTCCGCCAGCGGCCAATACACAATGATTCACATTTATTATATGCATACAGATAGGAGACCTAGTGACCGGGAAGAGCCCTCTAGGGCCCCCAAGATGGCTGACAATGGTTCACACGTGTATTATTTGTATGGGGATGGGTGACCAACAAGAGCTTTCCACAGCCCCAAGATGGCTGGCAACAGTTCACACGCTCATTATTTGTATGCAGATGGGAGACCTAGTGAGCAACAAGAGCTCTCCATAGCCCCCAAGATGGCTGACAATGGTTCGCATGTTTATTTTTTGTATGCAAGTGGGTGACCTAATGACCAACGAGCGCTCTCCATAGCTCCCAAGATGATTGACAATGTGTTACGATTGCATGTCGTATGCTGCTGACAGCCTGCTCCCCAAACTCACCTCTCCTCGCTTCTGCGGCGTGCATGGCAGCTTTGTGTAATTTAAAGGGCCAGCGCGCCAGTAGTTGGCTAATTGCCGACCTGTCTGCTTCCAGCCCTGACCTTCGTGCCTGTCCCCTAAAGCCTGTCCTACAATTTTGTACCTTGCTACACCTCAGCTGCCACCTCAAGTAAGTCACGTCAGAAGTAGCGACCTGGGGGTCTCTTGCTGCAGCAAGTACCCCCTTGGTGAAAGCTCCATGAGGTGGCTTACACCAGCGCTTGTCCAATCTATCCACACTTTTATTACTTGTATGCGGATAGGTGACCCGGTGACTGACAAGAGCTCCCCACAGCCCCCAAGATGGCTGACAGTGGTTTACTTGCTTATTAGTTGACTGAATCTATGAATACTTAAAGGGGTTGTCTCACTACATTGATTCATCTTAACTCAGTCCTGTTTACTTGGTTTCATTTTGAATTCAGGGGCGTGTTTACTGTCTTCTACTAGGCTACAGTAGAAGCCAGGTCTGTAGCTATAGCAACCAGTGCTAGCACCCTATCTGGAGAGATTGAACAGGTCTGTAGCTATACCAACCAGTGCTGGCAGCCTATCAGAAGAGATTGAACAGGTCTTTAGCTATAGCAACCAGTGCTAGCACCTATCAGGAGAGATCAAACAAGTCTGTAGCTATAGCGACCAGTGCTGACAGCCTATCAGGAGAGATTGAACAGGTCTGTAGCTATAGCAACCAGTGTTGACAGCCTATCATGAGAGATTGAACAGGTCTGTAGCTATAGCAACCTGAGGAGCTGATGCAGCCCATACAAGAGGGGATATCTAGGAATAGGTAGGACACTGTTAATGAACACATATTACAAAGTGACTTGTTTTTGCAAGATCTTAACATAAATAGCAGCAATCCCTGTAGTGAGACAACCCCTTTAAGTCACCGCAATGTAGTGGGAGCTGACATTTTTCCAGCTGTCCTGGTGTTAATAGTGAGGGCGGCCACACCGGTGTCCGAGAGCTGGGCCAGATTGGGAGTGACAAGTGTCCGGCACAGTCTGGATAGTGATAGTCACATCTTGGGTCCCGCTCCCAGGGGCTGCATGGACCCTGTTATATAATGGCACCAGCGCAGTTATATTATTACACTCTTCACGCACTGTTATGTTATCACCCTCCGCCCCTCTTAGAATATTCTACGCCTCAGTGGCATCGTCCAGACCGAGCCACCATTTGGATAACTTGAAGTGAATCCATGACTTCTACTCTTTACCTCCTGCCCGGCATAGTTGTCATGGGGACATCTCATTCATAGCGTGCTGCTGTTCTTTCTATCCCATTCCTGCAGGATCCGGCCTTTATAATGTAACCAGCAGGAATCAGCTTAACTTGAAAATGCAGCTCCCGTGACCCCAGTCAGCGCACTCAGATTTACTGACGTCTTCTGAAGCGTAAACTTTAATCCAATCATTTAATAACATTATCTGAGACGGAAACTATAACTGGTGACCCCTCCTTGTATGGAGCTCGGCCGCCTGCTGGGGGCGCCGGACAGTGAGACCTGACAGTGTGCAGCACATTTGGGTCTCATACACGTGGCCACAGGGTGGGGCTGTAGTGTGCCGCCATACAATGCTCTGTAAAGTGCCGTATTAGGTGATTATTATCCCACATAAACAGGGTCAGTGTAATTCAGCTTGTGGCAAACCTTAGCATCCGGTGCAGCCAACAAGACAGCAGACAGAGCTCCATCCGTTGTGTGCACTATGGGGAGTCTATGATACCAAATGACTGCACTCATCATTTATATATTTGGCTTTTGGTTGAAATTTCAGGATGAACATACAATTTCTGGAATTTTTTTAAATGCACTAAATGATCCATCTCTTCCCTTTAGATGCACACGTCCAACTGTTCAGTGTTTCAGGACTTTTTGCACAACTTGCTGATCTCTAACAAGGAGCTTAATGGCAAAATTCCCAACAGGTGTTTGATCCCTGAATCGCCCAATACATTTAGGGGATCAATGTGAATTGGGATGTAAACCGTCCTCCTCATCCTGCTGTTCACATTGTGACATCATGAGACCAAGACAACACCTTACAATTGATCAACAGCACCTCGCCATTGCCAGGCTTCAAACATAATGCTCTCAGACGGAAGTGACCACTGAGCTTAAGGTGTCACAGAGTGTCATCAGCAGGTTGTATCAGAGAAACAGAGAGACTGGAAGAGTCACAGACAGGCAAAGAAGTGGACGTCCGATGGTTCCATCACACACTGATGAGCGCTTCATTGTAACCAATGCCCTGCGGAGCTGGGTGATGAATGCCGCACAACTCCAGGCAGGTTTCAGAAAGGCATCAAGTGTCACATCCGACCATTTGTAACCGGTTACATCAGAGTGGTCTGCTGCTGACAGATCATTATATTAGCTACACAGATTTGTCTACTGCTAATAGGTTATTATATGAGCTATATGCACTTATCTGCTGCTGATAGGATGATGTATGAGTTATATACTTTGCTGCTGACAGGACATGATATAAGTAACATAGATTTACCTTCTTCTGACAGGACATTACATGAGCTATATACTTTACTGCTGATAGACTTAGGGTATGGTCACACGGCTTATTTTGCCATGTATTATTATTATTATTTATTTTATAGCGCCATTGATTCCATGGTGCTGTACATTCAGGGGATTGCGCTTTATACGTGGCGAAATGATCGCGGCAATCACGGTAATCCATAGCTCTCATAGGGTATGCTCACACCGTGTATTGCGGCACGCACAGTACGCGCCACAATACACCATGTGTTTCGGGAGCGCGTACTCTCAAGGCGCGGGGGGGCGGCTCCATTACTCGTGGCGCGTAATCGCCGTGAACAATTGACATGTCACTTATCTCCCCATGCCTACAATACGATCGTATTATACCCGTGGAGGGACGCAGCGTAATCCATAGTTCTCTATGAGAGTTATGGATCACCGTAATTGCGGCGCGCATTTTGCCACGTATAACACGCAATACGTGGCAAAATGCGAACCAAATTATGCCGTGTAAACATGGCCATAGAGAACTATGGATTACTCGTCGTCCCCCCGCTCGTACAATACGATCTTATTGTACGCGCGGGGGGAGAATTGACATGTCGATTGATCTCGGCGATTACACTCCACGAGTAATGCATGTCAATGGGGCCGGCAGGTTGCCGCACCCCCGTGCATTGGGAATATGTGTTGACAAGCGCGACTTCCAAAACACATGGCGTATAGCGCCGCATACTTACATACCCTACAGTGTAAACATTCGCTTACTGTTTCTGCTGCTGGCATGACATTGCATGAACCCAGATAAGTCGGTGGCGGCCATGTCTCCGCAGCACTGGTCGGATTTTCAGTGGATTCTAAATACTGACTAAAATCCGACTGTAAATCATCCCCATCGACCACAATAGAAAATCGGAGCTATAGTCCACACAGCACGGATTTTCTATGGTCAGAACCATTGGATTCTGCTGGAATCTAGAACATGTTCTATCTTCCGAATGATTCCGGTGCACTTCTCTGTACTGGGGCGGCCGAAGTTTTTTTTTGCGCAGACCCACGCCAGAAGCCGCGGCACGGCGATGTTAGAATAGTGTCGGATTTCCAGTGTAGACATAGCCACGTCCTCTTGGTAAGGCATCCGGTAATCTCTTATCTCCGTGTCACTGCACTTTGTCTCTGCTCCATTAGGACCCGGCTCTGAGCAGTAACTCCAGCTTCTCTGCATTGCCTGTTGGAGTCAGAGATAGTCTGAATCCATCATGTGACTCATCAGAGGCTCGGGCTCCCCCCTCTTCTATCCCCTGTGCTTTATACTGCAGCTTTGCTTGATCAGATAGGCTCAGCAGGAGGTCGGTGAGTGGGGAACTGAATGCTATGACAGGAGGACAGACTATTATAAGGCAGTGAGGATATGATTAGGTGAGCGCCGCAGACAGACTGAGGGGGCTGTGCACAGGATTTAATATACAAACCTTTGAGCCCTTCACATTTGCAGTCTCGGCAGCGGGGAGACTCTCTCTGCGCCGGTGACAATCCTGCCTCTAATGTTCTGACATTTCATTCTAAAACAGCTGAACCTCCTCAAACAGACGCGGATTAGGAATTAATTTTCTGCCATTTCAAAAGCAATTTTGGGTCCTGAGAACATTTTAGCAGTGAAATAACAGGGCTTTCATATCTGCGTCCTCGCATCTCCTGCCTGCGCATCGCTCCCCTTGTACACACCGCTGCGGTGACAGAGGGACAGTGAATATAACAACGGGGGGGTCGGGCGTCAGGTCTGAGGAGACCCCAACCTTCACAGCTCTAAAGGGGGTTATACTGTTTAATTTCTTACATGTTATGCCAAGTTCACAGGATTTGAGGCAAGGGGTATAGGGTGCGGGGCACAGGGTGTGAGGCATGGAGTATAGGGAGTAAGGCATGGAGTATAGGGAGTAAGGCACATGGCATGGGGTATAGAGTGTAAGGCACAGGGCATGAGGCACAAGGTTTGAGGCATGAGGTATAGTGTGTGAGGCACAGGGTGTGGGACATGGGGTGTAAGGTATAGGGTATGAAGCATGGAGTATAAGGCACAGACTGTAAGGCACAGGGTATGGGGCATGGTGTATAGGGTGTGAGGCACACGGTTTGGGGCATAGGGTGTAAAGGACAAGGTGTGGGGCACAGGGAAAAGGGTGTGAGGCATAGGTATAAGACACATGGTGTGGTGTATATGCTGTAATGCACTGGGTGTGGGGCATCGGGTATAGGGTGCGATTCACAGGGTGCGGGGCATGGGGTATAAGGTAGACGGTATGAGGCATGAGATATAAGGCAAAGGGTGTGAGGCATGAAGCATAGGATAAAAGGTACAGGGCATGAGGCACAAAGTGTGAAGCATGGCGTATTGGCACAGGGTGTGAGGCACAAGGTATAAGGCACAGGTTGTGAGTTACAGGGATGGGGCACATGCTGCCTTTATGGTGACTTCTGATCAGTACTGTTGTAAACACTACATCTGCTGCAATGCACTACAGCAGAGCATGTGCAATTCATGCATGTTCTGCTCTGCAACCTGAGAGCTAACAGGCAATCATCAAAGCCACAGCTGCAACTCTGGATGTTACTGGACTATAAGACTTGATGTAACAGTAGAATTGTGACTGCAGCTGTGGATGCGACTGGAGTATAAGACTCGATATATACGTGGATTGTGATAGCAGCTCTGGATGTGATTGGAGTATAAGACTCGATATATACGTGGATTGTGACGACAGCTCTGGATGTGATTGGAGTATAAGACTCGATATAACCGTGGATTGTGACGGCAGCTCTGGATGTGATTGGAGTATAAGACTCGATATAACCGTGGATTGTGACGACAGCTCTGGATGTAATTGGAGTAGAAGACTCACTATAACAGTAGATTGTGATGGCAGCTCAGGATGTGATTGGAGTATAAGACTCGATATATACGTGGATTGTGAAGGCAGCTCTGGATGTGATTGGAGTAATAAAGACTCCAATATATACGTGGAATTGTGACGACAGCTCTGGATTTTGGATTGGAGTATAAGACTCAATATAACCTGGATTGTGACGCCCAGTTTCGGGATGTTTGATTGGATATAAGACCTCGATATAACCGTGGTTGTGACGAAGCTCGGATTGATTGGTATAAGACTCATATAACCGTGGTTTGTGACGAAGCTCTGGATGTATTGGAGTAATAAGACTCATATAAAGTATTGTAGACAGCTTGGTGTAATTGGGGTGGGAACTAAAAACAGGATGGTGCATATGGAGGATAAACTGATGTGCACGGTTCCTCAGCTATTAGGAGGTACATTTACAGGCGCCCCCCGCAGGCTGCTCTACATGAGGTCCAGGATTTCGGGGTGTCCTGTTCTCTGTGCTCAGCGCAGACTTTGCACCTGCAGGAGGTGTCAGTTTTATGTCTTCTCAGGTGATGAACAGAAGCGTCTCCGCGCTCATCTCGTATTGATGGCGTCTCGATGGCTGCGCATCTGTAGACGATGCTGTACATTAAAATCAGCAGAAAGTGCAGTTTTATGACATCTCTCGACGCGGCGCCGTCTGTTACACGCTGGCATCGCACGCAATGATGTCGCTGCACATGTCCCGGCCTCTCATGCAGAACACAAGGTGACGGATAAGAAGCAGCAGAAACATATTTCTTGACTGCAGCTCGTCCCGGGAGGCAGCGTCTCCATCTCCAGATCTCCTCAGCAGCAATAGCCACTGGATGCTGCAGAGACAAGGCTGAAGAGCACAGATGGCTACAAGGAGAAGCACTGCCACAGGCTGTCCATCTATCAGGTGAAGGTCAGACACTTGCACTATGGGACTGGCCCCTGGAGATAGTGGTCCCCTACTGAGCCAAAATAAATCCAGGGAGTCCCCAAAAACAACTCCAAATGGGTGGCCCCAAGAATCATACTCCACTGAAAAAGGGCCCAAAATCAACCCACTGGTTGGTCCCCAAAATTAACTCCATGGGGCCCAAGAATAAATTTACCTGGGACCCCAAGAATCAAAAACCCCCTGGTGCCCCCAAAAACCCAACTCCACCGTGGCCCAAGAACCAACTCCACTGGGGCCCAAGAACAATCTCCACTGGTGGTCCCAAGAACCCCTCCACTGGGGGCCCAAGAAAACCCCACTGTGGGCCCCAAGAACCCAATTCCACTGTGGTCCCAAGAAAACTCCACTGGTGGCCCAAGAATCACCCCACTGGGGACCAAAAATCAACCACTGTTGGGGCCCAAAATTATCTCCAGGTGGGCCCCAAGAACCAATTACACTTTTGGCGACCCAAAAAACCAAATTCCACTGGGGCCCCAAAATCAACTCCACTGGTGGGCCCAAATCCAACTCCACCGGTGGGGCCCCCAAAAACCCAAATCCACTGGGTCCCCAAAAACCAACTCCACTGAGGGTCCCAAGGGAACCCAAATCCACTGGGTCCCCAAGAAACTCCACTGGGGGGCCCCAAGAACCCAAATCACTGGTGGGCCCAAGAATCAACTCACTGTGGCCCAAGGAAACAACCCACTGGGGGCCCAAGAATCACCCACTGGTGGGCCCAAGAATCAACCCACTGGTGGCCCCCAAGAATCAACTCCACTGGGTCCAAGGATCATCTCCAGGGGTCCCCAAGAAAACTCCACGGTGGGTTCCAAAGAAAACTCGCTGGGGGGTCCCAAGAACCCAACTCCACTGGTGGTCCCAAGGAATCAAACTCCACTGGTGGCCCAAGAAACAACTCCAACTGGTGGGTCCCCAAAAATAACTCCACTGGTGGGCCCCAAGAATCACCTTTACTGGTGGCCCCAAGAATCAACTCCACTGGGGGCCTAAATAAACTCCACTGTGGCCCAAGAATCAACCTCCACTGGTGGCCCAGAATCAACTCCACTGGTGGCCCAAGAATTTTCCCCCACTGGTGGCCCCCCAAAAACAACTCCACTTTTTTGGGCCCCCAAAAACCCCTCCACTGGTGGCCCCAAGATCAACTCCACTGGTGGGCCCCAGGATCAACTCCACTGGTGGCCCAAGAATCAACTCCACTGTGGCCCCAAGAACAACCCACTGGTGGCCCAAGAATCAACTCCACTGGGGGCCCAAGGTAATCCCCTGGTGTGAGCCCAAGAATCAACTCCACGGTGGCCCCAAGAATCAACTCACTGGGGCCCCAAGAATCAACTCCACTGGGGCCACAAGAATCAACTCCACTGGCCTGGAACCATCCCAAGAAACACCCCACTGGTGGCCCAAGAATTAACCCACTGGGGGGCCCCCGGGGTAACTCCCTGGTGGGCCCAAGGATCAACTCCACTGGTGGTCCCAAGAATCAACTCCACGGTGGCCCAAGAATCACTCCACTGGTGGGCCCAAGGAAACACTCCACTGGTGGACAAAGAAATCTCCACTGGTGGCCCCCAAAAATCAACCTACTGGGTGGCCCCAAGAATCAACTCCACTGGGGGGGCCAAGAAATAACTCCACTGGGGCCCCAAAATCACCCCCACTGGTGGGCCCAAGAATCAACTCCCCGGTGGCCTCCCCAAAAATCAACTCCACTGGTGGCCCCCAAAAACCCCTCCACTGTGGGCCCCAAGAAAACCAACTCCACTGTGGGGCCCCAAGGAACAACTCCACTGGTGGCCCCAAAGGATCAACTCCCCGTGGTCCCCCAAATCAACTCACTGGTGGCCCCAAGATAACTCCACTGGTGGCCCAAGGATCAACTCCACTGGTGGCCCCAAGAATCATCTCACTGGTGGGCCCCAAGAATCAACTCTACTGTGTGGGCCCCAAGAATCAACTCAAAGGTGGCCCCAAGAATCAACTCACTGGGGGCCCAAGAATCAACTCCACTGGTGGCCTCAAGAATCAACTCCATGATGGTCCAAGAATCAACTCCACTGGGGGCCCCAAAGAACCCAAATCCACTGGTGGCCCAGAACAACTCCCAATGGTGGCCAAGAACCCAACTCCAGGTGGTCCAAGAACAAATCCAAATGGTGGGCCCCAAGAAACAACTCCACTGGGGGCCCAAGAATTTAACTCCACTGTGGTCCCCAAGGAAACAACTCCAAATGGTGGGCACCAAGAATAACTCCACTGGTGGGCCCCAGAATCACTCCACGGTGGCCACAAGAATTTACTCCAAATGGGGGCCCAAGAAACAACTCCACTGGTGGCCCAAGAATCACCTCCACTGGGGGCCCAAGAAAACACTCCACTGGTGGCCCCCAAAAATCAACTCCACTGGTGGGGCCCCAGGGAAACACTCCACTGGTGCCCCCAAAAATCAACTCCACTGTGGCCCCAAGAATAACTCCATGGTGGCCCCAAGAATAACCCCCCCTTGCCAAATCCCCCACTTTGGGAGCCCCAGAGAAACATTTCCACTCCTCCCAAAATCCTCCCTTTCCCCCAAAACAACTACTGGGGGTATCCAAAACACCCCCCCACCTGGTGACTCCAAAACAACCCTTTCCCTTGCCCCCCAAGATCACTCACCTCCCCCAACGCCCAAAGACCTCCTGTCCCCAAATAACTCACTGTGGCCCCAAAATCACTCCACTTTCCCCCCAAAGAACCAAAAACCCACTTGGTTGGGCCCAAAAATCACCTTTTACTTTCCCCCCATCATTTTCCCCCCCCACCCTGTTTTTTCCCCCCCGAATTTAAGCCCTGGGGCAGATCCTCTCCCCTGGTGCCAACAATTTAAACAGCCTGCACTTTATATGTCCCCCCTGAATCAGCTCAAGTGGTTTTAAAAAAAATAATCCTCCATAATCCAGTACATTCTGTGTGTGTTGAATTGCAGGTGATGCAGTGTTTTCAGACAATTATAAGGTGCCTGATATAAACACTACTTGCAGGTCGCAAGTGTGAAACTGTGCGACCTGCGAGCTTGCAAAATTCCAGGAAACCTGTTCCTGCAGCTTTTTAAGTGACTAGAGTATAAGAAACGATGCATTGGGAAGTTTGGACTGCTTTTTTTTAGGAAGGGGGGAAAAATTTTGGTCTGGTTTATACCGCTTTTTTGGGGAGTAAAAAATTTTGGGGATTTGTTTTACAGCTTTCTGGAAAAAAGAAATTTTATCTCACACGTTCCCTCATTTCAGCGCGTCCCAAACCTACGGCCCCCCCATTCAATGCAAAACAGTTGTTTTTCTTTTTTTTTTTTTTTAGTTTTTTCAAAAAAAAGAAATAAAAAAACCGAATCCCGATCACCTAGTTCACTGACCCCCGTTTTACGGAACTGCACTGCAGGGTAAATTGTAAAAAAAACAAACCGTTTTTTTATTTTTTTACACATTATTATTTTCACCACACAAATAAAAATTAGGTCCCTTTACAGGGCACAGAGCAACTCCCGACCCGTATTTGGTCTGTTTTTTGCACGAAAGGGGGAGGCTTTTTGTCCGGGTTTTTGCGGATTAAAGTTTCGGATTCACTTAAAATTTTTTATGTTCTCCCAAAACCGGGTGGAAGAAAACAGTTCTATTTTTTACGCCGGCGGTGTCCAGGGGAAAATCCGTGCAGGGGGGATGCTGGGGATTTTTCCATTAAGTCAATGTAAAAGGTTGCAGTCTTTTTTACAGACGGCTTTCAATTCCAAAAACAGTCTGTAAATCCTGCTCCGTGGGGACAAGTCCTTAGGCTTCTTGGAAAAACAGGGTAGAAAAAGGGGGCAGCGGGCAAAAAATGCGACCGGGTGCTGCTGCTGGGTGGGGTTTCCCCACGATGACCTCATAGCCAGGGTGCATTTAAAAGCTGCCCCGATCAGTCCTCAATGGTTCGCCTAGCGCACGTGAACTATGGAAAAACTTTACAGGGGAGGTTTTTTCAGCATTACAAGACCAGCTGTGAATGTCTGCACCACGGCTCAGTTTATGGGCAGATTTTTTTTTCTATAGCATGTAGTGGAGATGTATTAAAATTCCATTTGCTTAAAGGGGTTGTCTCACTACATTGATTCCTCTCACCTCAGTCCTGTTTTCTTAGTTTCATTTTTTAGAGGGCGTTTTAGGCTACTA
>JAODAL010069156.1:0-16485 GCA_025379985.1 Phyllomedusa bahiana | reverse complement strand
CAGGGAACCAGTCCAGACAGTCCGGGTCGATAACGGTGCGGGTACGCCAAAGCCACAAATTGGGAACCAGAACAATAATGGGAAGCAAGCCAAGGGTCAAACACAGGAGGTAATGCGGTACAAAATCAGAAGACAGAAACATAGTCGATGAGCAAGCCGAGGTCAAGTGAACAGGAGTAAACAAGCAACAAGGAAACTGGGGAAACGCTAGAGATAACCTTTCTCCGGCAACTACAGACAAGAGTGAGCTGGTTTAAATGAGGCGCCCGGACCCCACCCCAGCAGTCGATTGGTGCGGCCTCCGGGTCCTCCTATTGGCCAGTGCGACACACCCTCTGACCTGATTAGAATCCGGGCTGTCACTCCTAGGCTCATTAGCCTGGCCTCTCCCTGGGTGTGTCGACTGGCCAGAGGGATTAACCCCTGCAGCGCCTCGCTGCTCCACGGCAGAAACGTGTGCCCTGACAGTACCCCCTCTTTTTAGGAGGGGCCACTGGACCCTTCCCTGGTTTGGGTTTGTCCAGATGAGAGTCGTGAAATTCCCTGATCAGAGATTCGGCGTGGATGAATCTGGCCGGAACCCACGACCTCTCCTCCGGACCATATCCCTTCAAGTGGACCAGGTACTGTAAGGATTTCTGCACCCAAAGGGAATCTATGATACGTGCGACTTCGTACTCTAAGTCACCCTCAATGCTAATGGGAGGAGGGGGTTTTAAAGGCGAAGTTAGAGACGAAAAGTATCTCTTCAATAGAGACCGGTGAAAGACATTATGAACCCGGAGGCAATGAGGTAACTTAAGACGGTATGCCACTGGGTTAACCACTTCTTGTACGTAAGGGCCCACAAATCGTGGAGCTAATTTACCGGAAGGCACCTTTCGGGTGGACAACCAAACCTTATCTCCCGCAGAAAAACCTCCGGAGCAAAGACGTCTCTTGTCACTTTTCCTTTTCTGGATGTTCTGGGCATTGATCAAGTTCTCCTGAACTAACGATAACATCCACCCCATTGTGATCAGAAGTAGCGCTGGATAAATATGCGTGTCTTGGGTGAAAACCATAAATGCAGAAAAACGGAGAGATCCCAGACGAACTATTATCCTGATTATTAATCGCGAATTCCACTAATGGTAAGTACTTAACCCAGTTCACCTGCTGATCAGAGACAAAACAATGAAGCTTTTGTGTAACAGTTTGGTTCGTCCTCTCCATCTGCCCATTAGTCTCAGTGTGGAAAGCCGAGAAGAAGGATAGGGTGATACCCAGAGTCTTACAGAGAGATCTCCAGAAACAGGAAACCAATTGGACCCCTCTGTCAGAAACAATGTTCTCGGGTAACCCATGCAGTTTCACAATGTGTTTGATGAAAAGCTCACCGAGCTTCTTGGATGACGGCATCCCCCTTAATGGAACCAAATGAAAATCTTACTGAAGGGGTCCACCACCATCCAAATGACCGTCTTACCCTCAGAGGTAGGAAGATTGGTCATAAAGTCAATGTAAATGTGGGTCCATGGGTTCCCGGTTATGGGGAGAGGACAAAGTTCCCGAGGAGGACGAGTTCTGGGAACCTTTGCCCGAGCACAACTGTCACATGCTGCCACATAGGCCTCCACATCATGATACAATGAAGGCCACCAGTAGTTGCGAGCAATAAGCCTCTTTGTGACAGACACTCCGGGATGTCCAGATAATACAGAATCATGTTATTCCTTTAATAATTGTAGCCAAAACTGAGTGGGGACAAAGACTCTCGACGCAGTGTGTCTTAATCTCAGTGACTAATTCGGGGAACATGGCTGAGACAATCATCTCGGGATAAATGGGTACCGGATCTTCCCGAGGTGAGTGGCTGGCACAAAAACTTCTGGATAACGCGTCCACTTTAACATTTTTAGATCCGGGTCTGTAGGTGACGACAAAGTTAAAGCGAGTAAAGAACAATGCCCAATGTGCCTGACGAGGGTTTAACCTTTTAGCACTCTCTAAAAAGGTAAGGTTCTTATGATCAGTTAGGACCGTGACTTGGTGTTGGGCACCGTAGAGGAAGTGGGCCTACTCCTCATAGGCACATTTAATAGCCAACAACTCTCAGTTCCCAACATCATAGTTCCTCTCCGCAGAGAAGAATTTACGGGAAAAGTAGGCACACGGCCGGAGATTAGTCAAAGCAGCCGACCCCTGAGATAGGACTGCCCCCGCTCCAAACTCAGAAGCATCTACCTTAATGACGAAGGGTTTGGTATGGTCAGCTTGAACCAACACTGGGGCTGCGACAAAACACTGTTTAAGCCTTTTGAAAGCCTCTAAGGCCTCCGGTTGCCAGTTACTGATATTAACCCCCTTTTTAGTCGTATAAGTCAATGGCCGAACGAGAACAGAAAAATTTCGGATACATTTTCGACAATAATTAGCAAAGCCTAGGAACCGCTGTAAGGCTTTCAGGGAGGAAGGGCGAAGCCAATCGAGAATTGCCTGGACCTCTCTGGGATCCATACGAAACGAGTTAGCAGTCAAAACATATCCCAGGAAAGGTACCTCCTGAACCCCGAAAACACATTTCTCAAGTTTGACAAACAAAATTATTAAACCTTAAAGATTGAAAAACTTCCGAGTGTTTAATGTTGAGCCAGCTTGAGAGAAAATTAGTTTTTAAATCGGAAAACGACCATACAACGCCAATATTCTCGGAAAACGCATTTACCAGGTTCGGGAAAGAACCGGGGATTAAAAACCCCAAAAGGGAAAACGGGGGTATTAAAATGACGCTTCGGGGGTTTAATTAAATTTTGGTTTTCCCACTCATCCCCTTTTTTTAAAGGGGAAAAAAAGGTTAAAAAGGCCCTTTTTAGGTTTTTTAATTTGGGAAAAACCCACTTCCCCCCTTGGTTTTAAATTTAAACAGGTCAAGAATCAAAGGTAAGGGGTATTGGGTTCTTTAAAATTATTTATTGAGCCCCCAAAAAATTCAATGCATGGGCGGAGACTCCACCCTTTCTTTTTAAAACAAAGAAAAACCCCTGCCCCTTTGGGAAAGACCCCCAAAGGGCCGGGATGTGACCCTTCTGGGGGATTTCTAACCCAAATTTTAATTGGTTTTTTCTTTGGGTTCCCTCTCGGGCCCCACAAATTATAAAACCCTTTCCCTTTTTGGGGAAACCCCACCCCAGGAAAACAACAAGACATTCATATTCTTTTGCGGGGGCGAAACCCTCCCAAAGGGTAAAAAACTTGCATTTGCCCCGGGGGGCCCGTGCGCTTAGGGGGGCTTGCCCCCCGGGGAGTTCGAAAACTTTGGTTGTCCGCTCCCGGGTAAGGGGCCCTTTCCGGGGGCCCCCGGGGCAGTGAATTAACAGTTCCAAAACCGGGGGACGGGACTGGGGGGCCCCGGCGCAAAATTTCCTCTAAAAACCCCCCGGGGCCCTTTCGGGGCCCGAGGTTTCATAGGCGGCTACAGGGGGGGAAGAGGGGGAGGGCGGCGAAGCACTCTGTACTTCCCCCGGCCGGCGCTCTGTGTTTCACGGGTGGGCGCCGGGTTGACGTCCCACTTCCCCGCGCTGAGGGGGCCCCAGAGGGTCCCGGGAAAGTACAGCCCGGGCCCGAGCGGCGATGGGGGGGGCCCGTTGTGGACTAAAATTTTATTATTTCATCGGCCCTAAGCTGCCTTTTATACCCAAAAGGGCCTCCCTATAAAACCCCCTACAACCTCCCTAAAACCCCCCCCAAGGCCTCCCTATATCCCCCTAAGCCCCCCTAATAAACCCCCCCCAAAACCTCCCTGTTTTCCCCCCAAGGGCCTCCCTTTTCCCCTTCCAAATTTCTGCCTTATACTCCTAAGCCAATATCCCCCCCCCAAAACCTTTCCCTTTTTCCCCCCCCCAGCCTCCTATACAACCCCCCAAAACCCTGCCTGTTACCCAAAAGCCCCTTTTCCCCCCAAAAGGCCTCCTGTATACCCCTAAGCCTCCCTAAAACCCCCCCCCAAAAAACCCTCCCTTTTTTTCCCCCTGGGGGCCCCCTATACACCCCCAAACCCGGCCTGTCCCCAAAGCCTGCCTATAAAAACCCCCAAAGCCTCCCCAATTTTAACACCCCTAACCCGCCAAACCCCCCCCTAAGCCTGCCTGTATCCCCCCTACCCCATCCCCCTGTTACCCCCTTAAGGGCCCCCCCTTTATACCCCCCCTAGCCTGCCTGTACACCCCTTTTAGCCTCCCTTACCCCCCAATAGGCCTGGCAATTTCCCCCCCCAAGGCCTGCCTAAAAAACCCCCTACCCCGGTATTCCCCCTTAAGCCCCCTTCCCAAAAAAGCCGTATTGCCCCAATCCTGATAAAGGAAAAAGTTCCCCTTACCCCCCCAAAAGGCCCCCTTGAATACCATTATTCCCAATTATGCCCCCCCCCCATTGGATACCAAGGTGTTCCCCTTTTGTTTTACAACCCCCTTTCCCTATCCAGCCCCTTTAACCAGGAGTTCCCCCATAAGGGCCATATTCCCCTTTAAGGGAAAAGGTTGCCCCCCAAAAATTCAAAAACCCCCAAGTTGCCTTACCCCCAAAAGGTTATTCCCCCCAATTTGTTTTCCCCCCGGGATTTCCCTCCCTTTTGAAAAAGCCAGGTATTGCCCCCTTTTAATACAAAAAATTTTCCCTTTCCCCCCCCGGGTACCCCTGTAAAAAACCCAAAATCCCCCTTAATTTTTTGGAAAGTTCCCTTGATAAAAGGTGTTGCCCCCATTTATAAAACCCCAAAATCCGAAAACCATTAAAGTTCCGCCCCCCCCTATTGCCCTTTACCCCCCAAGGTGTTCCCCCTTTGAAAAACCCCAAAGGCCCCCTATACCGGGTAATTTTTTTGAAAACCGGGTTTTTGCCTTTTTAAGCCGGTGTTCCCCCAAGTGATCATTAGTTGCCCTTTTTAACCCCCCCCAAAAGTTCCCTTTACAACCCCTTTGGGGAATAAAAGGGTGTTTCCCCAATTGATACAAAATTGCCCTTTAACCCCTTGGGTCCCCTTAAACCCCCCAAATTCCCCCTTTTTAAGCCGGTATTCCCCCCTTTCCCATACCATTGGGGGCCCCCATTGATCCCCCAAAACCGCCATATAAAAGGCCCGTTGCCCCCAATTCCCCAACAAAAACCTTTTTTACCCCCATTTTGCCTTGATCCCCAATGTTAGTTGCCCAATTGATAGCCTGGTAGTTGCCCATGATAGCCAGGTAAGTTGCCACCCATTGATAGTCGCCTCATGGGATTGCCTTGGTAGTTGCCCATTTGATAGCCAGGTAGTTGCCCCATTGATCGCCAGGTAGTAGCACCTTTGGATTAGCAGGTAGTTGCCCCTTTGATAGCAGGTTAGTTGTCCCTTTGATAGCAGGTAGTTGTCCTTTGATAGCCAGGTAGTTGCCCCATTGAGATATAGCCCAGGTAGTTGTCCCATTGGCTAGCAGGAAGTGCCCCCATTGATAGCCAGGTATATTGCCCCATGATAGCCAGCCCATTGATGCCAGGTAGTTGCCCATTGATAGCCAGGTAGGTTGTCCCCTTTGATAGCCAGGTAGTTGCCTTTGGATAGCCAGGTAGTTGCCCCCATTGATAGCCAGGTAGTTGCCTCTTTTGATAGCAGTTAGTTGCCACTTTGATTAGCCAGGTAGTTGCTCCCATTGATTGCAGGTAGTTGCCCCATAGCTAGCCAGGGTAGTTGCTTTTCTGATAGCAGGTAGTTGCCTATTTGTTAGCCAGGTAGTTGCTTCCATTGATAGCCAGGTAGTTTGCCCCCTTTGATAGAGGTAGTTGCCCTTGATAGAGGAGTTTGCCCCATGATAGCAGGTTTTGCTCTTTTGATCGCAGGAGTTTGTCCCATTGATAGCCAGGTAGTTGCCCCCTTGGGGAATAGCAGGTAGTTGCCCCCATTGATAGCAGCCCTCCATTATAGGCCAGGTAGTTGCCCATTGTAGCAGGGTTGTTGCCCCTATGATAGAGGTGTTGCCCCCTTAGATAGCCAGCCTTGATAGCCAGGGAGTTGCCCCATTGATAGCCAGGTAGTTGGCCCTTTGTAGCCTGGTAGTTGCATTTGTTAGCAGGATCGTTGCCCTCCATTGATGCAGGTAGTTGCCCCATTGATAGCAGGTAGTTGCCCCATTGATAGGCCAGGTATTCCCCCTTTGATAGCCAGGTAGTTGTCCCCTTGATAGCCAGGTAGGTGCCCCTTTTTGTTAGGCCAGGTACGTTGCCCAATGATAGTCAGTAGTTGTCCCCCTTTGATCGCCAGGTAGTTGCCCCCCTGATAGCCAGTAGTTGCCCCATGATAGAGGTCAGTTTTCCCCTTTGTTGCCGGTAGTTGCCCCCTTGATAGCAGGTAGTTGCCCATTGATAGCCAGGTAGTTGACTTTTTGATAGCAGGTAGTTGCCCATTGATAGCCACGTAGTGCCCCAATTGATTAGCTGGTAGTTGCCCCCATTGATAGCCAGGTAGTTGCCCTTTGATAGCCCAGGTAGTTGCCCCCATTGATAGCCTGTAGTTGCCCCCTGTTATAGCCAGGTAGTTGCCCCCATTGATAGCCAAGTAGTTGCCCCATTGATAGCCAGGTAGTTGCCCTCATTGATTAGCAGGTAGTTGCCCCTTGATTGCCAGGTAGTTTGCCCCCATTGATAGCCAGGTAGTTGCCCCTTTGATAGAGGTAGTGGCCCCCTTTGATAGCCAGGAGTTGCCCCCATTGATAAGCCAGGTAGTTGCCCCCATTGATAGCAGGCAGTTGACCCATTGATCGCCAGGTAGTTGCTTTTTTTGATAGCCAGGGTAGTTGCTCCCTTTGATAGCAAGTAGTTGCCACCTTTGTAGCAGGTAGTTGCCCTCCGATTGATAGCTAGGGTAAGTTGCCCATTGATAGCCAGCCCATTGGATAGCCAGGTAGTGCCCTTTGAGAGCCACGGTAGTTGCCCCCATTTTGATATGCCAGGTAGTTGCCCCTTTGATAAGCCAGGTAGTTGTCATTTGATAGCCAGGTAGTTGCCCTCATGATAGCAGGTAGTTTCCCCTTGATAGACAGGTCGTTGCCCCCTTTGATAGCAAGGTAGTTGCCCCATTGATAGCCAGCCCCATCTGATAGCCAGGTAGTTGCCCCAATTGTATAGCCAGGTAGTTGCCCCCTTGATAGCCAGGTAGTTGCCCCACTCAATTGATAGGGCCAGGTAGTTGCCTCCTTTTGTATAGCAGGTAGTTGCTCTCTTTTTGATAAGCCAGGTAGTTGCTCCCATTGATAGCCAGGTAGTTGCCCCCATTGATAGCCAGGTAGTTGCCTCTTTTGATAGCCAGGTAGTTGCCTATTTTGATAGCCAGGTAGTTGCTCCCATTGATAGCCAGGTAGTTGCCCCCTTTGATAGCCAGCGTAGCTGCCCCCCCATTGATAGCAGGTAGTTGGCCCCTTTGATAGAGGTAAGTTGCCCTTTGATAAGAAGGTAGTTCCCCTTTGTTAGCCAGGGTTGTTTCCCCCATGATAGCAGGTAGTTGCCCATTGATAGCCAGGCAGTGCCCCATTGATAGGCCAGGTAGTTGCCTCTTTTGATAGCCAGGTAGTTGCTCCCATTGATAGCCAGGTAGTTGCCTCTTTTGATAGCCAGGTAGTTGCCCCATGATAGCCAGTCCCCTTGATAGCAGGTAGTTGCCCTTTGATAGCCAGGTGTTGCCCCCATTGATAGCCTAGGTAGTTGCCCCCATTGATAGAGGCAAGTTGCCCACATTGATAGCTGGCCGTTGGCCACTTTGATAGCGGCAGTTGCCCCCTATGATCGCCAGGCAGTTGCTCACCATTGATAGCAGGCCGTTTGACCCCCTTTGATAGCCAGGTAGTTGCCATTGATGCCAGGTAGTTGCCCCATTGTTAGCAGGTAGTTTGCCCCATTGTTAGCCAGGTAGAGCCCCTATAATAATAAAAATAATATAATAAAAATCACTTACCTCACCAGGCTTGCAGCTCCGGCGAATCTCCGGCGATCTCCTCAGGTCGCAGGGGGAGTGAATGCAGACGCGCGTCACTCCCCCTGCCGCCATGACTGTTGTCGGCACACACGGGGACTGTACATATAGGGGGAGACGTGAGGAGGGGACAATACTACTGCTTCCTCCCTGCAACGAGACTGGGCGGGTGTGAAGTGGCGCCTGCGGTGTTTCACCCACTGTAGGAGCGGCCCGGGCGGAGCCCGAGTAGCGCACCAGTCGCTACTCTGTCGCGCGGCATTAAAGGAGCCCGCTGCTGCTAGGCTGCGGGAGGAATGCCAACTCGGCCGGGAGGGCGGGGGGGGACCCCAATATGCGGAACCCGCCAAAAGGCGGGCGAGTTTGGATGTATTGTATACACCCCTAAGCTGACGTATACCCTAAAGCCTCCCTATAACCCCTAAGCTGCCTGTATACCCACTCAAGCTGCCTGCTATACCCCTTAAGTGCTCTGTTATACCTCTAGCTCGCCTGTTTATACCCTCTAAGCCGCGATATTCACCCTAAGCCTTGCTGTATACACCCTCTAAGCTTGTGTATACACCCCCTATGTCCTGCCTGTACACCCCCTAAGCTGCCTTTAAACCCCTAAGCCTGCTTATACCCCCCCTAAGCCCTCCCTGTTTTCCCCCCTAAGCTGTCTATTTTCCCTAAGCCTGCCTTTACCTCTAATTCCCTATATACCCCCGCTTCCCTTTAGCCCCCCCAGTTGCCTAATACCCCCCTAAAGGTTCCCTGCCTGAATACCCCTATAGCTACGTAAAGCCTTTGCCTAAAAAGCCCTATAGCCCCCTAAAGGTTGTACCATATACCCCCCAAGTGCCTGTCATTATAGGGGGCCCCCTTTAGTCCCTAAACCTACCATAGGCCCCCTATACCCCCCTAACCCCTGTTACTTTGGGGCTCCCTAAGCTCCCAAACCCCCTGCTGTCTAAAGGGCCCCCATTACAGGGGGGGGGTTTCGGAAAATAGGTCTAAGTATTTGTGTCAAAATTTGCGGGACAATCCCCAGGAGAGTCATCATGAGGGCAATGGACCGGACGCAGAAAAAAGGGGAAAGTAACGCTCGTGAAAAAGTCACCTGTGAGTACAAAATGTACTGTACTGTCTCCTTATATGTCTGCGACCCCTGTGTCCCTGGGTCACACTATATGCTCACTTTTAGGGGGTTATATACATTGAGAGCTTTGCACTAGATAAAAATTTTTGGTACTTATGGGGGGGGACTATTGGTCTTTTTTTACTGACATAATAGTGTGGGGGTTTATTCAGAAAACTTGTGGTTGAAATTTTTTGGTCATGTTCGGGGCGGTTAGTCAAGCCCTTTTTAGTGGGTTTTTGGGTAATATTATTTTTGGGATGGGGATTTTTTTGGAGCTTATGATGGTGATATGTAGGGTGAGGTATTTGCCCTTGTATTATTACATTACCTAACAAAATGTCCTGGTACTTTGGTCGTTGGTAGGGGGGCGGGGGGGGTGGAAGGGGGGGGGGGGGGGGGGAGGGGGCCCCACCAAAAATTTGCTTTTGGGGGCCCTGGCTTCTCTAAATTTCCCCCGGCTCTATGCGGGGGAACCCCTCGGAATGGGTCTTTTAAAAACCTCAGCAAAATCACGAATAAAGGAGGGTTTGCTCTATTTCTGCATTACTCGAACAATAGGGGACATTTATCAAAACATTTTCCCCCCCCTAATTAATTCTCCAGAATTTCAATCAATCACAGGGTTTGTTTTGGACCAGGGCAACCCAAAAGACTTTAGCAGGTAAGCCCCCATAAACGTTTCACTTCTCTTATGTTAGACCCAACTAGCCCCTGAGTTTTGGGTGCAATACTGAATATTGCCCTTACCCGCGGGGTAGAGTCAATACCACACCCCTGCAGGGGCCCCTGATAATCCCCTCCGGGGAAAGGGCCCAAAGCTTATCGTGTAGGTCCAAAAAAATTGGGGGAAGTGATCCTAACCCACAAATGCACCCCCAGATTCCACCTGGAACAATCGAAAATTTTCACGGGAAGCAACAACTTTTTTAACACAATAGGAATACTGTTGTTTTTTTGGAGTTTTCCGGCCGGGGCTTTTTTTGGGAACTCACGGTGCGTGGCCTTCTCTGCCCAGTAGAAGCATGCCCCCGGATGCGATGAGCCCTGCGGTCGTGGTGGCCCCCGCAAAAGGGGCCCCCCTACCTGCATGGGTTCCCCGGGGTAGAGCATAGCAAATTTTTGGGGGGTAGCAGAAAGGGGTACGTAGTAAAGCGGGGAACGGGGAAAGGGTCTGTTCCCCGGGATCTTCCCTAAACGTCGTCCCCGCGAATGCCCAAAAGGGTGCGTCATCCAGGTACCCCCGGGGTAGGGTACTTTAACTGGTCGCCAGTCCGACCCGGTTAGACAGTGGTCGAAAGGTGGGGTACCCAAAGCACAAAAAGGAAACCAGAAAATAACGGGAAACGCCAAAAGGGTCAAACAAGGAGGTAAGCGGTACAAAATCAGAAGAAGAAAAGTAGTGAGGCCCGGCCAGGTCAAGTTTAAAGGAGTAAACAAGCAACAAGGAAACTGGGAAACGCTAGGGATAACCTTTCTCGGCACAATACAGACAAGAGTGAACAGGTTTAAATGAGGCACCCAGACCCCGCCCCAGCAGCCGATTGGTGCGGCATCCGGGCCCTCCTATTGGCCAGTGCGACACACCCTCTGACCTGATTATCAGCCAAGCTGTCATTCCTAGGTTGATTAGCCCGGCCTCTCCCTGGGTGTGTCGACTGGCCAGAGGGATTAACCCCTGCAGCGCCTCGCTGCTCCACGGCAGAAACGTGTGCCGTGACACAGAGACTCTCATTTGCTATTATATAACCCTATATATCACAGAGCTCAGCTCCTCTCCTCTATCATATAACCCTATATATCACAGAGCTTCAGCTTTCTATCATATAACCCTATATATCACAGAGCTCAGCTTCTCTCCTCTATCATATAACCCTATATATCACAGAGCTCAGCTTCACTCCTCTATCATATAACCCTATATATCACAGAGCTCAGCTTCTCTCCCTCTATCATATAATCCTATATATCACAGAGCTCAGCTCCTCTTATTATATAACCCTATATATCACAGAGCTCAGCTGCTCTCCTCTATCATATAACCCTATATATCACAGAGCTCAGCTCCTCTCCTCTATTATATAACCCTATATATCACAGAGCTCAGCTCCTCTCCTCTATCATATAACCCTATATATCACAGGAGCTCAGCTTTTCTATCATTTAACCCTATATATCACAGAGCTCAGCTTCTCTCCTCTATCATATAACCCTATATATCACAGAGCTCAGCTTCTCTTCTCTCCTCTATCATATAACCCTATATATCACAAAGCGCAGCTTCACTCCTCTATCATATAACCCTATATATCATAGAGCTCAGCTCCTCTCCTCTATTATATAACCCTATATATCACAGAGCTCAGCTTCTCTCCCTCTATCATATAACCCTATATATCACAGAGCTCAGCTTCTTTGCCTCTACTACATCCTACTCTCAGATAGGATAGCATTAACCACCTGGCAGGTTCCCTTTAAAATTGAAGTGGAATAGGTTATCAGGGAGCTCTGGAGCTGCAGCAGAGGGAAATCAAAAAGTCAGCATGATCTTTTTTTTATTGTTCTCCACCCTGGTCCAATTTAAACATCATTTCATTAAAGTAGACTACCCCTTTAAAGTTTATCACTGGGGACCTTAGAAATTGGACAACCTCTTTAAAATAGTGGTCTTCAGTCTGTCAAATTACCACACTAACAACTGCAATGTGGTTGGTCTCCAATTTTGGTAGCATTAGTTTTAAAAACTCTCTCAATGTAATAATCACTGGATCTGTACATAAAGACAAAGAAATGCCTGTGAGATATTGTAAGACATCTTGACCTAACTTCTTGGATGTCTTACAAAAGAAGGACAGAATGGGAAGAATCTGAGAAGTTATGGAATAAAAAAAGAAGGGAGACGCTCCTCTCTATGTACTTGGGGTTTGTCAAGCGTTATATATCTGATAGTCAGCCCCATGACTGCTCTCCATAAAGCTGTCATGTCACCAGTTACCAGAGTGAGAGCATCGGATATGGACTATTAAACGTGATCCTGCAGCAGCCGAATGTACAGCCAAATGGAAAATTACATTAAAATAGATGATTAATAGCTTAAATCTGGAGCATTAATCTACAAATATTCATCATGTATCCGCAATTATCCCCTGCTAACATAAAGGCTCACAGTCTAATGATTACATGGCTGACTACAAATACACAGAATTAGGAATATATGATTGACTATAGATGAACAGAATGATGACTATATGGCTGAATGTAGATGAACAGAATGATGACTATATTGTTGACTATAGACACAGTATGATGAATATATGGTTGACTATAGACACAGTATGATGAATATATGGTTGGCTATAGACATACAGAATGTTGAATATATGGTTGACTATAGATGAACAGAATGATGTTTATAATGTCGATTATAGAGGAACAGAATGATGACTATATGGTTGACTATAGATGAACAGAAAGATGACGATATGGTTGACTATAGATTAACAGAAAGATGACTATATGGTTGACTATAGATGAACAGAAAGATGACTATATGGTTGACTATAAATGAACAAAAAGATGACTATATGGTTGACTATAGATGAACAGAAAGATGACTATATGGCTGACTGTAGGTGAACAGAATGATGACTATATGGTTGACTATAGACACAGTATGATAAATATATGGTTGGCTATAGACATACAGAATGTTGACTATATGGTTGACTATAGATGAACAGAATGATGTCTATATGGTCGATTAAAGAGGAACAGAATGATGACTATATGGTTGACTATAGATGAACAGAATGATGACTATATGGCTGACTGTAGATGAACCGAATAATGACTATATGGCTGACTGTAGATGAACAGAAGTATGACTATATGGCTGACTGTAGATGAACAGAATGATGACTATATGATTGATTATAGATGAACAGAAAGATAACTACAGTGCCTTGCGAAAGTATTCGGCCCCCTTGATCTTTTTGCCACATTTCAGGCTTCAAACATAAAGAGATAAAATTTTATTTTTAGTGAAGAATCAACAAGTGGGACACAATTGTGAAATGGAACGAAATTTATTGGTCAGTTAAAACTTTAGCAAAAAATAAAAAACTGAAAAGTGGGGTGTGCGATATTATTCGTCACCTTTACTTTCACTGTAGCAATCTCCCTCCAGAAGTTCAGTGAGGATCTCTGAATGATCCAATGTTGTCCTAAATGACTGATGATGATAAATATAATCCACCTGTGTGTAATCAAGTCTCCGTATAAATGCACCTTCTCTGTGATAGTCTCAGGGTTCTGTTTAAAGCGCAGAGAGCATCTGAAGACCAAGGAACACCCCAGGCAGGTCCGTGATACTGTTATGGAGAAGTTTAAAGCCAGATTTGGATACAAAAAGATTTCCCAAACTTTAAGCATCCTAAGGAGCACTGTGTAAGCGATCATATTGAAATGGAAGGAGTATCAGACCACTCCAAATCTACCAAGACCCGGACATCCATCTAAACTTTCATCTCAAACAAGGAGAAGACTGATCAGAAATGCAGCCAAGAGGCCCATGATCACTCTGGAATGAACTGCAGAGATTACAGCTGAGGTGGGAGGTCTGTCCATAGGAAAAAATTTAGTCGTACACTGCAAAAATTGGCCTTTGGGGGAAGAGCGGCAAGAAGAAGCCATTTCTCAAAAATATCCATAAAAAGTCTGGTTTAAGGTTTGCCACAAGCCGCCTGGGAACACCAAACATGTGGAAGAAGGGGCCGCCTGGGAGACACCAAACATGTGGAAGAAGGAGCCGTCTGGGAGACACCAAACATGTGGAAGAAGGGGCTCTGCTCAGATGAAACCAAAATCAAACTTTTCTTCACATATGCTAATACATTAGATTCTATGTCATTTTGACACAGGCACCAGTCTGGGTAGCACACAGTGTGCCCTGACTGCAGGCTTGTTATACAGATAGCCCAGGGCAATGCCCTTTGATTATGCTGTGGTCACGGACTGTGGCAATCAAAGGTTTAAGCGTCGGGGATCAGAGTTTTTCTCCGCTTCCCGGTGCTTGCAGAGACTGTACTAGGTACAGCTCTGCTCCAAGTGCAGCTGCAGAGCTGGGAGCCGCAAAACCCCTCTATCTGCAGCAACTTCTCTAGACGTCGCGGCAGATTAGCGACCTGCAATTCCCATTGTCAAAAAACAGTGGGCGGTCATTAAGGGGTTAATGCCCCAAACAGACCGACCAGGAATGTACCCAAAATAATCACTTTAAGACACATTTGCATAAACCTTACCTGTTTTACTACATAGTTTCTGGGAGTTCTTCAGAAAAATCAGGAGAGTTGCTATGTATGACGTATGGTGATTGGACAGCTAAGTTATGGGATATTTAATCAAAGTATCTATGTCCAACCCAAAAAAAACTAAATCCAACACAATGCAAAATCTAAACAGCACATAGTCAGCCATTCTATGTAACCCCACCCCTCATGGGTCTATATTACCAAAACCCCCACAAAAAACAAGGGAGTACTCCTTCCGCGTGGAGAAAGAAAGATTCATTATCCAGAAGAGAAAAGCTTTCTTAATCATGGGAACTGTGAATCTGTGGAATAGCCTTCCTGAGGAGTTGGTCACAGAAGGAGCAGCTGAGGACTTCAAGAAAGTCTTAGATAACCACTTACTACTATTAACATTAATACTTATGTAGCTGTATAAAACATTTGATGGCAATTTTGGAATCAGAAATAAAATATTCCCTAGAGCAGACTGGTTCTTGCCTTATGGGTTCCAAAGTCTGCATCAGCTTAAAAATTCCCTGTACCCCTCCCTTCATCCACATCTCTCCCCACCCTTGGTCAAACTTGACAAGCATTTGTCTGTTTTCAACGGTATTAATTATATGTAATTATGTGGAACTGATGGATCTAATTTCTTTTAGGGTTCCAGTGTTTTCAAGAACATATAATGGAACAGAAAAAACCACTGATGTGATCTTAGCTAATTTTATTATTTTTTTAGATGGGGGTATTATAAAAATTATTCTTAAAGTAAATTGTTAAAAATTTTAAACATTCGATTCTAAATACGTGGCGAGCAAGCCATTGTGATTATTCCAGTCATTGTAGGGTTAAATTTCCCTTCATTTTTATGTAACTTCACACAACAGTTAACTAGTTCCTACTGATGAGCCCAGGGGTTTATAATAAAAGCTAATTAGAGTCAGATAATAAGAGCAGCCCGATGTGCTCATATACATAATTAGACAAAATCCTGAAATCACAAGCTACTTATCGTAATTTATGCGGTTGGAAAAATAATTATCTCATTTACAGCATAAAGTAAACAGAGGAATGTTACACGGCTGAAGAGAGGAAAGCGAAGAGCCCTTATTAGCAGCGGCAGAGGATAGAAGCGGAAAATGTGAGTAAAGTCCTTGTGGGATTTTATTTTTGTCATCACTTTGGAAGTGGCTGAGAGGAAACTTCTGACATCCTCCAATATCCGCTACTGATTCTATCCAAGCAAAACACAATGCACTCAGTGTATGGGACAATAAGAAGACTGGCCATCAAAGGAGAAGACGACCAGATTGCCACTATCTGTTTAGTAGTGTTAAAATTGAAACTTAATGGTGTTTAAAAACTTTCATACTTCATGTGAACAGATTAAACAACTATTAGACAGTGATTGTCCACTGAAGAAGCCTGTTGTTGGCGAAACGCGTTGGTACGGGGTCACAGCGACATCTATCTTCCCCCTCTCTATATGGGTAATATGATTTGTCCATTATGATCTTTTACAGTACATTCAAATTATTTATTGGCCCATTATAATTAGAGTTTGGGGTGTGAGATGGAGATATTACATTTTATGGAGTTGTGCATTTTTGGTATTGATATTGTTATCCATTTAAATCAATGATCTATTCATTCACTGTGTACACCAGTTTTATTCTGGTTTATGAACATATACAGACTTTTTGTGTATTTGTGCATGCTCTATTGATGCCTTATAACTAGAGATGAGCGAATTTCTCAAATATTCGGTTCGCTCACTTCGCCGAATTTCCCGACAAAATAATTGTTCCGAATTTACTTCGGCAGAAAACGCGTTAAAAAAAAGCTATTTCCAGGCTGCACAAGAGCCTGCAGGGTGCTGTAAACGTTGTGCCATGCTTAATATGCAGAGGGGCTTGGTTTGGTCTTCATACAATGTTGTGTTTTAGTATGACACGCAATGATGCCGGCCGCTCTTAGAATGCTTCACTATAAAATTCCCTGGGCATTAAGAGTGCAAAACTGACCAAAAAACTGAAGGGGGAATGCAGCCTGATAAAAATCATGCGCGCCAGCTGGAAAAAACAAGCTGAGGGGTCAAT
>JAODAL010069155.1:0-16485 GCA_025379985.1 Phyllomedusa bahiana | reverse complement strand
GAATTGATTGGGGAAATGCAATTACAGATGGAATCAGAGGTCAGAATCAATGAGGTGACATCACCAAACATCAACAAACTGACCAGTAGCACAGGCAGGAAGTTTCTTAAAGGGAACGTGTCATCAAATAATGACTTATTGTTTAACTCACATTTTTATGTTAAACACATTTTTTAGGAATTTTTGGTTATGTTTTCTGTAATTTTCCATACCACCTTCAGTATTTTTTTTATAATTCTTAAGTCCTGTTCCGTTTAGAGAGCTTTTCAGTTGTCTGCTCATTATCTGCACAAAGAGGGTCAAACTGAAAGGAGACACCTTTGTGTACAGATAACACAGAATCCACCGGTCACAAGAGGAGAAGTCACAGCTCCCCCTATCCCCTCCATTCACCGTGAAAACTCTCCTATACAAGTCTATGGGACAGAATCTGTCTTAAGAATCCTATGTGCATGAAGCTGCTGTAAAGTATCTCTCTAACTGCTGTTAAATCAGTGCAAGCAAGAATGTCTTCCCCACAATCATATATAGACGGACGAACAGAGAAATCTACAACCAGGAAATAAAAACGACTGAGAGGAAAAAAATATGGATCAGGGTCTTGATTTAATAAGTAAAAAAAAATAAAAATTGGTGACAAATTCCCTTTAAATCCCAGGTGGTGAGTGGTCATTGGCCAGGTAATTAATGTACTGACCCTTTAAATTCGAGCTTCTGGCAGCATTAAGGAATGGTGCAGGAGCAAGGACAGGTGAGTAAACATAGGCGGTGGGAGCCATAACATGGGTCTGTCGGTGGCTGGAGCATGGACCGCGGAGTGTATCGTGACACTGGGTAGCAAATCCTGGCACCATATGCAGGAATTTTGATCATTCTTATGGGATGTCCTTTCATAGTAAGAAATGGCTTCTGTGGTGGTTTCAAAAGAAATCAAATATTTCCTTTACTGATATGAAATAAGGAATTGTAGGACTTACCCATTGTTATCAGGTCGTTCTGTCATCCGTTCTATTTTCCAGAACCATGACTCGGGAAACTCTGTTCTGGAATTAATATCAGCATCTGGGATATATTCGTCATCATCATCACCTGGAGAAGAAAACACGGCCTGGTTAGCGCTGGACATTTTTGAAGGCTATTTTACATAGAAATTACTACTAGTGCTGGGATTCTCCATCTATGCTTAATACAGAAGTAAGAGATGAGCTGGTGTCAGTCCCTCTGAATGCTCCTTCTTTGAAATGAAGATCTTTACCATTGATTGGTTGCTCTGGACATGTTGGGTGACAAACTCATTGAAAATAATGCGGTGCTTAGAGTTTCTCTAGAAAGCCAGTGAGTATAACCCCCATCCTGACAGCCGGTCATCATTTTTTGGCTCTTGCTTTTTTCCCTTCCCGCCTTCCCAGAGACATAACTTTTTTACTTTTCTATCTGCATAGACATATAAGGGCTCTTACTTGCAGGACAAGATGTTCTTTTTAATGGTGCCATTGACGGTACCACACAACGTATTTGGAAACCCCCAAAAAATTCTAAGTGGGGTGAAATGTGAATAAAAAAATTACTTGCACCATATTTGAGCTTTTTTTTTTTACATCATTCACTCTCCAGTATTTTGTTTTCTACAGGTCGGTATTAATCCAGTGATAACAAAATATGTAAGGCTTTCGTTGTGTTTTAGCACTTTAGAAAAATGAAAACATTCACTATTTCTCAAATTTGCGCTGTGGCCCCGTTTTCTGCCGCCAATAAAAAAATTTATTCCTCCATCTTTGGATCTGATTGAGGGTCCTTTTTATGCGGGCTGAAGCTTAGTTTTTTTTTTCTGGTGACATTTGAGATGCATGCGACTTTTAATAACTTTTTATTTAAATTTTTGGGGGATTTGAACATTTTATGGTGTTCAGATGTCAGATGTTCAGGTGTCTGGAATAAATGACAGTATATTTTAATAGATCGGACTGCGCAACGCCAATCCTCATTCATTGAGGCCACGGCTTTTATCGGCGGAGGGTCTAAATAGTTAAACAGCAGGGATCGGAGCCAGCTTTGATCTCTGCTGTTAGTGGCGGGTGTCAACTGTAATAGTCAGCAGGCAGCAGCTACCTTGTGTGAGCCCGCTCCATAGCTCTTACCCAGAAAAGAACAAACCCATATGTTGGTAAGGGTTTAAAGGGGTTGTCCTGCTAACAAAAGAAAGAAAAGGTTTAAATGTCTTACCTGAGTCTTCATTCATTTCTCTGTGATGTTTTTTGTGCTAATTTGTGCTTCTCCTGTGTTTGTAGCCGCCCCTCTCTGCGGTCGTACAGTAGCATTTACGATTTGAAACCTGTTTTCATTTGTCTGTTGAGCTACAAGCCCTAATAACCTTTGCTGTGCTTTTTCTATCTTCCTTCCTCCTAAGACTCAGCACACACCCCATGTTTTCGAACTCATTTGGAACGGTTGGAAGGCAGAACTAAAAGAGCATGGGTTCATAAGCTGCCCTGAAGCCGAAACCTCTTGTTAGGTTCTCCTGAAGCCAAAACCTCTTCGTAGGCTACCCTAAAGCCAAAACCCCTTTGTAGGCTGCCCTGAAGCCGAAACCTCTTCATATGCTGACCTGAAGCCGAAACCTCTTCATAGGCTGCCCTGAAGCCGAAACCTCTTCATAGGCTGCCCTGAAGCCAAAACCTCTTCATAGGCTGCCCTGAAGCCAAAAGCTCTTCATAGGCTGCCCTGAAGCCAAAACCTCTTCATATGCTGCCCTGAAGCCAAAACCTCTTCATAGGCTGCCCTGAAGCCGAAACCTCTTCATAGGCTGCCCTGAAGCCAAAACCTCTTCATAGGCTGCCCTGAAGCCGAAACCTCTTCATAGGCTGCCCTGAAGCCGAAACCTCTTCATAGGCTGCCCTGAAGCCAAAACCTCTTCATAGGCTGCCCTGAAGCCAAAACCTCATCTTAGGGTGCCCTGAAGCCGAAACCTCTTCATATGCTGCCTTAAAGCCAAAACCTCTTCATAGGCTGCCCTGAAGCCAAAACCTCTTCATAGGCCGCCCTGAAGCCAAAACCTCTTCATATGCTTCCCTAAAGCCAAAACCTCTTCGTATGCTACCCTGAAGCCAAAACCCTTTTGTAGGCTGCTCTAATCTTCCTGTCCTCGAACAACTGATATAGAACTGTAGGAAGGATTGTCTATCTACATAGATTCATCTTATCTCAGTCCTGATTTCTTGGTTTCACTCTTAATTCAGGGGCGTGTTTACAGGCTTCCACTAGGCTGCAGAAGAAGCCAGAGGTCTGTAGCTATAGCAACCAGTGCTGGCAGCCTATCAGGGTAGTTCAAAAAGGTCTGTAGCTATAGCGACCAGTGCTGGCAGCCTATCAGGATAGTTCAAACAGGTCTGTAGCTATAGCGACCAGTGCTGGCAGCCTATCAGTAGAGATAGAACAGGTCTGTAGCTATAGTTTCCTGTGCTGGCAGCCTATCAAGAGAGATTGGACAGGTCTGTAGCTATAGCAACCAGTGCTGGCAGCCTATCAGGAGAGATTGAACAGGTCTGTAGCTATAGCGATCAGCACTGGCAGCCTATCAGGAGAGATCAAACAGGTCTGTTGCTATAGTCACCTGAAGAGCTGATGCAGCCCATACAAGAGGGGATATCTAGGAATAGGCAGGACACTGTTAATGGATATATTTTGCAAAGTGACTTGTTTTTGCAAGATCTTTAACATAAAAAGCAGCAATCCCTGTAGTGAGACAACCCCTAAGTTTACGAGATATATTATTTAGACATTTTTTTTTTTGCACTAGACAATCTCTTTAAATCATTGTGTCTATTTAGTATAAATTGCATCACCTTTTTTACGGCCTAAAATGTTTAAGCTGGAACTAATATACACCCAGCTAGACCTTCAAATGTAATCAGTGTCGGACTGGGAGGGTAAGGGCCCACAGGTAGAGTTGACTCTAGGGGCTCACCTGTTGAGTTGTTTCTGGGCCCACCGGTAGAGTTTATTTTAGGATCCCACCCTACACTACTGTAAATAACTGTACATGCCTACTACACTCTGGATCTTGCATCTTGCCTCTCTTTCTCTGGTTTTCACCCTCTTCTGTGGATGTATATGCAGTTAAAGGAGTTGTCTCATTAACAGCTTTCAGCCTCTGTCCGTGAATGGGAGTTGAATTGAGGGGCGTGCTAGCTTGTCTGCCTCTTCTCCTCCCTCTTCCCCCCTCCCCTCAGCACACAGGCAGCTATCCGCCCGTAACTTCTATACAGCAGGGGGAGGGGCGAGGGGGTTTGATGCCAGAGTTAACCCTGTGTGTGCCTGCCTAGAGAGGTCTATGATTGCTAATAGCAGAGGGGATGCAAGTGTTCCTATACCCTCTGCTTAGCTTACATATCTCCACATCTCCAGCAACAACAAACAAACCCTCTCAGAACAGAGGCAGGGAAGCTGCAAAGTGTTACTCAGGATGTGTCCCTAGTACAGCACAGCATGAACTGTTCACAAGCCTCCCTGATCTGTATAGTATTATTATAGTTACAGCTCCACAGACATATCATGATTATAGTAACAGACAGGGTCACTGCTGTCACATCTATCTGTGTAGAGAGCAGGAGGAAGCAGGCACACACAGGGTTAATCCAGGCAGCACGGACATAGAAGCCAGAGTCCTCCCTCCCCCCTCCCTCCACCACAGAAGCATTCTGTGCGGGAGGGGCTCTCTGCTCCGACCTGTAGTGAGTCATACAGACCTGACAGCCAGTAAGATAAGGATCAACTGGTCTGCTACTATAGAAACTTGAGAAGCTGATGTAGTAATACTAACAGGGCTAGCTCAAAATCAGTAGGACATTTGTAATGAACATATATTGCAAAGCTGCTTGTTTTTTAAAGATCTTTGAATTAAAACCCAATCATTGTAGCGAGACAACCCCTTTAATAAACAACTCCAGGTCTACCACGCTCAAGGGCCCACCGGGGGTTTCCCCTATTCTCCTGTGGGCCAGTCCAAGCCTGACTGTAATGTATAGTCCTGTAGATGTATTTTAACATTAACAGTTACAGATGTGGTCACCCCTACCTTTGTACAAACCTTATTAAGTACATGAATTTCCTATCTTAAAAATTCAATACATCATTGCGACATGGTACTAAAATTCTTGACAGGTTAGAATTCACATCACAGATACTGAGGGCGACATGTATGTACAGGGCTGCACTAGTAGTCTGGCGTCTTTTCAGCTCGAAAACTGGCGCAGCCCTGTTCACTATATTTTTAACCAGGCGCACTCCAATATCAGGTGCATTACAGAGGGCCGGGATGACGGGTAGGCAGAGGTAGGCGATCGCCTAGGGCGCCTACCTCTGCCTGTCCCTAAGGAGGGCAGGCAGGGGCCCCGAACCTCCTGGGCTCCAGGCCGCTGCCGTGGGCATGGAGCACCGGCGGTCTCTTTAGCTGTATGTGCATCCGCTGTATGTTTCTGCGGAGCTCCGCAGATAGTGTCGAACTGGCTCCGGGTCTGACACAGCGGGGCTGCCGGGTCCTCATAGCACTGAGGGCCCGCCGCGGCTCCGTGCTGTTAGGCTGGCAGCGGCGCGATGAAGTGATGTCATCACGCCGCGGCCTCTCCTCAGACGCACAGCCCGTTATAGGCTGTGCGCCTCTGCCGGAGGAGCATCCCGGCACTGGAGGTGTGGACTGAAGAGGGGCGCGCAGCCGGAAAGCAGATAAGGTGAATATAAATGTTATTATTTTTACCTGCCTGAGAACCTATCTCTATATACCTGCCTGAGAGTGCCCCTATATACACCTGCCTGAGCCCCTATCTCTATATACCTGCCTGAGAGTGCCCCTATATACACCTGCCTGAGCCCCTATCTCTATATACCTGCCTAAGAGTGCCCCTATATACACCTGCCTGAGCCCCTATCTCTATATACCTGCCTGAAAGTGCCCCTATATACACCTGCCTGAGCCCCTATCTCTATATACCTGCCTAAAAGTGCCCCTATATACACCTGCCTGAGCCCCTATCTCTATATACCTGCCTGAGGCCCTATCTCTATTTACCTGCCTGAGTGCCCCTATATACCTGCCTGAGTGCCCCTATGGCTATATACCTGCCTGAGTGCCCCTATATCTAAATACCTGCCTGAGTGCCTGTGTATACCTGCCTGAGAGTGACTCTATATCTATATACCTGCCTGAGTGCCCCTATATTTATATACCTGCCTGTCTAAGGGGACAATATCTATATACCTGCCTTAATGAGAAGACATATATATATATATATATATATATATATATATATTATATATATATATATATATACATATACCTGCCTGACTGAGACGGCATATCTATAGACCTGCCCAACTGATGGGGACCTATATATACCTGCCTGATTGAGGGGACATATATACCTGTCGAACTGAGGGGATGTATATACCTATAATTAAGGAGTTACTGGAAATGTGAGGATTCTAAGATATTTGTGTCCAAATCTGCAGGGACGAGTTTTGGCCGGGAGCAATCAGCATGAAGGTGAGAACCGGATGGAGAAGAAAAGGGAAAGTGAACGACGCTGATCAGAAAAGATGTCTCCGGTGAGTCACTAAATGTAACTGCAGTGTAATCACATATTTCTGTAGAGCATCTACTTACAACTAGTTTCTACCACTCTATTGTCACTGTATGGCGGTGGTATATGTAATAAGAGCCTGTGTACAGCTGATGGTCACATGTGGGGGTCGCGTTCGGTCAGGGTCTGGCAGGATTATTTGATCCTTAAGTAGTAATAGTTTGGGGTCTTGGTTTTGTAGGAGAGTTTTTCCGTAACAATCATTCATCTGGTAGATTTGCTCCATGTATCGGTGGAGTATTTGGTGACTGTTATTTATAAGCTATTGCACTGTCATACAGAGGTGAGCAATTTTGAAAAAGCAAATTTGTCAGGGCTGATTTTCATTGTATAGTGACTGCTGAGGAGATGGACGGGATCTATGTGGAATGTGCAGAAAATTAGTGACAGGACCTGGCGCAGGGGCAAGAGGACCTGGTGCAGGGGCGAGAGGACCTGGCGCAGGGGTGAGAGGACCTGGTGCAGGGGCGAGAGGACCTGGCGCAGGGGCGAGAGGAATTAGTGTGGAGGGGTGCAATTTTTTGGGAGCGAGGGGGGCACCATTGGCTGTTCTCGCCTAGGGCACCAAAATGCCTTGTCCCGACCCTGCATGTGCATTACTGCTGGAACAGGTAGAGCACTTTAAAAGTGGTTTACCTGAGCCAGAAGCGTCGCTTTGTAAGTGAAAAGTGCTAAATCTATGACCCACAGTAGAACAGGCTCATAGATTTAGGCACATTCTACACTACTAATGCACACAAAACAAATGGAGCCTGGGCGTCCAAAATCATATATGATGCTCTGAGCCGCCACATATTATATATAGGCTACACATCTCCTTAGAGAGGGGTATCGTACTATGCTCTTTTTCAAGGCGCGTCATTTTACACCACTCGTCTTGGGATCTGTCAGGCCAAGAGGAAGAAAATGTAGAGATGCATCTGTATCTTTAGTTACATTTTACATTTAGGGAGTTTTTAGGTGACTCCAGGAAAATTTCAACCCATCTTGTTATTAAATGGGTTGTCTCACTACAAAGATTAGCTTTCAATACATAGGAACGGTAAAGGAAGCCTTTTTCCAAATATATTGCTTTATTTTGCTTTGTTGAGGAGATAAAAGAGATTTTATCTGCTCTGAGTGCACACAGGTTTCTCTGGCCATTGTCCTGCTCTCCCCTTCTCTTTATGCTCTTTGTCTTTTCTGAGAGCAGGGAGTGACATCACCACAGGTCGGCACACAGGACTGCCGGCAGAGCTCATAGATAAGATTCCCTGCTCTCATGTCAGTGCAACGAGAAGAGCTGTGAATCTGGAGCTGATAAGCTAATCATTGGTACAGAACCCCCCCCAGCCCGCCCAGGAATAGTGAGAAGGCTGAAGATACCGCTGCATGTGGTTCTTTGAAACTGCAAAGTGAGACAACCCCTTTAAAAAAGAAAACCTTGTTCCAGAAAATGGAAAAAACCCACATTGGAGAAAAAGCAAGAGACAAGGAAAGGCAAGATCAAGAAGAATGAAGAAGCCTTCCATTTAAGATGTGCTCCAACGTCTTACTTCTGCGTCTCCGAGCTGCATGGACTTCATACTGTGGTTCTGATGAAAAAAAAAAGAGATTTAGAGAATAGATACTTTAGAGCATTCCCCCTTTTCTGACAGCCGGTCATAATTTTTTGGTCTTTGTTTTTACTTAACTTGCCATAACTTTTTATTTTTCCATCTACATAGACATCTGAAGGCTTTCCTTGAAGGACAAGACTAATTTTCTAATGGAGCCATTGACTGTACCAGAGAATATACAGGTACAACGGAAACAAATTCTTAATGAGGTAAAAAAAAAGTACTTTCGCCATGCTTACTGTGGTCTTGTTTTCATGGGGTTCACTTTTCAGTATAAATGATGTGTTGATTCTGACTATGAATATGTAGAGTTTTATTTATGTTTTCTTTTAAAAAAATAAAAACAAAATTTATTAAATTTGCCCTGCAGCTCCATATTCTGTGACCGATAACTTTTTTTCCACCTATGGACCTGAGTTGGGGCTCATTTTTTGAGTAGTTTAATTGGTACCACTTTGGGATCTGTGCAACTTTTTGACACTTTTTATTTAAGTTTTGGAGGGATATGAAATGACCAAAAAAAAACATAATTTTTGGCATTTTTGGAATTTTTTTTTCTTTTATGGTGTTCGATGAATGGTTCACCGCTAATTCAGGAATAAATGGACCGGACGCAGGGTGTGAACGGGAGCGTCCTGGAGTTAAGTGTGATTTTTATCGTTCCCCAGCAGACCAATGAGCTTTCTTAACTACTGGAATACCCCTTTAATTAAATGAACCAGACAAAGACGCAGGAAAAGAAGCAAAGACGACTATGATGCGGAGAAGAAGCAAGATGAAGACGAGCAAAAAAGCAAAGACGACCATGATATGGAAAAGAGGCAAGATGAAGATGAGCAAAGAAGCAAAGACGACCATGACACGGAGAAGAGGCAAGATGAAGGCGAGCAAAGAAGCAAAGATGACCATAATACAGAGGAGTAAGATGAAGAAGAGCAAAGAAGCAAAGACGACCATGATATGGAGAAGAGGCAAGATGAAGACGAGCAAAGAAGCAAAGACGACCATGATACGGAGAAGAAGCAAGATGAAGACGAGCAAAGAAGCAAAGACGACCATGATACAAAGAAGCAAGATGAAGACGAGCAAAGGAGCAAAGACGACCATGATACAGAGAAGGAGTAAGATGAAGACGAGCAAAGAAGCAAAGACTACCATGATACGGAGAAGAGGCAAGATGAAGACAAGCAAAGAAGCAAAGACGACCATGATACAGAGAAGAAGCAAGATGAAGACGAGCAAAGAAGCAAAGACGACCATGATATGGAGAAGAGGCAAGATGAAGACGAACAAATAAGCAAAGACGACCATGATACGGAGAAAAAGCAAGATGAAGACGACCATGATACAGAGAAGGAGCAAGATGAAGACAAGCAAAGAAGCAAAGATGACCATGATAAGGAGAAGAAGCAAGATGAAGACGAGCAAAGAAGCAAAGACGACCATGATACGGAGTAGTAAGATGAAGATGAGCAAAGAAGCAAAGATGACCATAATACGGAGAAGAAGCAAGAAGAAGACGAGCAAAGAAGCAAAGACGAACATGATACGGAGAAGAGGCAAGATGAAGAGGAGCAAAGAAGCAAAGACGACCATGATACAAAGAAGCAAGATGAAGACGAGCAAAAAAGCAAAGACACCATATACTGAGAAGAGGCCAGATGAAGACGAGCAAATAAGCTAAGACGACCATGATTAGGAGAAGAAGCAAGATGAAGACGACCATGATACAGAGAAGGAGCAAGATGAAGACAAGCAAAGACGACCAGGATACAAAGAAGCAAGATGAAGACGAGCAAAGAAGCAAAGACGACCATGATATGGAGAAGAGGCAAGATGAAGACGAACAAAGAAGCAAAGACGACCATGATACGGAGAAGAGGCAAGATGAAGACGACCATGATACAGAGAAGGAGCAAGATGAAGACAAGCAAAGAAGCAAAGATGACCATGATACGGAGGAGTAAGATGAAGATGAGCAAAGAAGCAAAGATGACCATAATACGGAGAAGAAGCAAGAAGAAGACGAGCAAAGAAGCAAAGACGTCCATGATACGGAGAAGAGGCAAGATGAAGATGAGCAAAGAAGCAAAGACGACCATGATACGGAGGAGTAAGATGAAGACGAGCAAAGAAGCAAAGACGACCATGATAAGGAGTAGAAGCAAGATGAAGACGAGCAAAGAAGCAAAGACGACCATGATAAGGAGAAGAAGCAAGATGAAGACGACCATGATACAGAGAAGGAGCAAGATGAAGACAAGCAAAGAAGCAAAGATGACCATGATAAGAAGAAGAAGCAAGATAAAGACAGGCAAAGAAGCAAAGACGACCATGATACAGAGAAGAAGCAAGATGAAGATGAACAAAGAAGCAAAGATGAATATGATTCAGAGAAGAAGCAAGATGAAGACAAGCAAAGAAGACCATGATATGGAGAAGAGGCAAGATGAAGACGAGCAAAGAAGCAAAGACAACCATGATATGATGAAGAAGCAAGATAAAGATGAGCAAAGGAGCAATGACGACCATGATACAGAGAAGGAGCAAGATGAAGACGAGCAAAGAAGCAAAGACGACCATGATACAAAGAAGCAAGATGAAGACGAGCAAAGAAGCAAAGACGACCATGATATGGAGAAGAGGCAAGATGAAGACGAGCAAAGAAGCAAAGACGACCATGATTCGGAGGAGTAAGATGAAGACGAGCAAAGAAGCAAAGATGACCATGATACTGAGAAGAGGCCAGATGAAGACGAGCAAAGAAGCAAAGACGACCATGATAAGGAGAAGAAGCAAGATGAAGACGACCATGATACAGAGAAGGAGCAAGATGAAGACAAGCAAAGAAGCAAAGATGACCATGATAAGGAGAAGAAACAAGATGAAGACGAGCAAAGAAGCAAAGACGACCATGATACAGAGAAGGAGCAAGATGAAGACGAACAAAGAAGCAAAGACGACCATGATACAGAGAAGAAGCAAGATGAAGATGAACAAAGAAGCAAAGACGAACATGATACAGAGAAGAAGCAAGATGAAGACAAGCAAAGACGACCATGATATGGAGAAGAGGCAAGATGAAGACGAGCAAAGAAGCAACGACGACCATGATACGGAGAAGAGGCAAGATGAAGACGAGCAAAGAAGCAAAGACGACCATGATAAGGAGAGTAAGCAAGAAGAAGATGACCATGATACAGAGAAGGAGCAAGATGAAGACAAGCAAAGAAGCAAAGACGACCATGATATGGAGAAGAAGCAAGATGAAGACGAGCAAAGAAGCAAAAATGACCATGAAACAGAGAAGAAGCAAGATGAAGACGAGCAAAGAAGCAAAGACGACCATGATACGGAGAAGAGGCAAGATGAAGACGAGCAAAGAAGCAAAGACGACCATGATAAGGAGAAGAAGCAAGATGAAGATGAGCAAAGGAGCAAAGCCAACCATGACACAGAGAAGGAGCAAGATGAAGACGAGCAAAGAAGCAAAGATGACCATGATACAAAGAAGCAAGATGAAGACGAGCAAAGGAGCAAAGACGACCATGATACAGAGAAGGAGTAAGATGAAGAAGAGCAAAGAAAGAAGGCAAATAGCCCAAAAATTTTATGGAAAGAGGAAAATGAGAGGGCAAAGAAGCAAAGACGACCATGATACGGAGAAGAGGCAAGATGAAGACGAGCAAAGAAGCAAAGACGACCATGATAAGGAGAAGAAGCAAGATGAAGACGACCATGTTTACAGGGGAAGGAGCAAGAGGAAGAAAATAAAAAGAAGCAAAAATAAACCATGATAAGGAGTAGAAGCAAGATGAAGACGAGCAAAGAAGCAAAGATGACCATGATACAGAGAAGAAGCAAGATGAAGACCACCATAATACAGAAAAGGAGCAAGATGAAGACGAGCAAAGAAGTAAAGACGACCATGATACGGAGAAGAAGCAAGATGAAGACGAGCAAAGAAGCTAGGATAACCATGAAACGGAGGAGAAACAAGATGAAGACGAGCAAAGAAGCAAAGTCCCACATTGTTATAAGCTGGAATCCATTATAACAGAGTCCCTTATGGTGGATAGGGATTTATTAAGGATCTACATTCTACTTTGTGTTCCCACCTCCCGCTCAGTCCCTCCTTCTCACTTCTGACATCTTGATGTAGTTGTGTTAGATTTCCCTCCTCATTCCTCTTCTGCTCAATGTATTTGCAGCAGTCCAGAAAAGCGTCCACACAGTCTCTGCCTCCTGAGATGTTTAGTGCTCGTCTCTCACAGCTGTGACCCATTTGATTATCATGCATGCCATAAGTGCTGCATCTCATCACCGGATCTGTGTACTTGGAGGCTAAAAAAATTTTTTTTTAATAAATCTTAAGACACATTGACACATTTAAGAATTAATCATTTTAGAATCAATAACTAAGCCAGAGCAATGCTAATTAACATCTGAGCATTTAAGATCCGAGCTTCAGTGGAAATATTTTAAATTTGCTGTGAAATTAATATTTGATGCAGTGTGGAACCAAAGTCAGTTTATGTCATAAGCTACTTGCCTTTAATATTTATTATACTTTAATAGTAAACTAACTTTATAGTGATAATGTAGGGCTTGAGTCTCTATAGGGGACTCAGCTAAAGGGTCACTTGGTCACAAGTCGGCTGTGGCCCAAGACCAGGCTACCCCTATCCGCCTGGGACAAGAATACTAACAGTATCTGTTTATCAGAATGACTCTTGACATCCTCCTCAGACCTCTTTTGTCCACAATGTGGATTCCCACCAAACATACTGATGGCATATTGATAGGATAATCCATCAATGCGTAATAGGTGAGTGCCCCACCTCTGGAACCTGCACCTATCTTGAAAATGGTCCCTAAAAGCATCTGTTCAATACGGAGAAGTGGTTGGAACTGTCCCATTCAGTGGCATAGTTACAGGGGTCACAGTGCTCGCACTTGCGACCGGGCCTCTGAGCCTACCTACTGGAAGGGGCCCTATCTACCTACCTACTAGAGGGGGCATCTACCGGCCTACTAGAGTTGGGCCCTATCTACTGACCTATCTATTAGAGGGGGTCTTCTCTTCTTAAGTATCTACTAGAGGAGGCTCTTTTTACTTACCTACCTACTAGAAGGGCCCTATCTACCTGCCTACAAGAGGGGGCATCTACTTACCTACTAGAGTGGGTCCTATCGCCTTACCTGTCTACTAGAGGGAGCTCTATCTACCAGAAGAGGCTCTATCTGCTTACCTATGTAGTAGAGTGGGTCTTCTCTTCGTACCTATCTACTAGAGGAGACTCTTTCTACTTACCTACCTACTAGAAGGGGCCCTATCTTCTTACCTATCTACCAGAAGGGGCTCTATCTACTGACCTAACTACTATAGGGGGCCCTATACTGAAGTGGACTTTACCTACTTAATAGGAATAGCGTGCCATTTGCCTGACTAATTTCTAGGGTCTAACCTACCTAAAAGGGGTAACTACTTAGCTGCCTGCCTATTTTTTTTATTAAGGGGGCGGTCTGCCAAAAATATGGGATTTGTCCCTATCTACTGGTGGCAGAACTGGGAGTACTGGGGCACTCAAAATTTTTAGGGTACAATTACTGTGTGGGGCACCAAAGGGGGCATTATTTCCATTTTGGGAGCTATGGATGGGAAGTTTGTACAAAGGTGGGAATTGGGTTTTAAGGCATTAGAAAAGTGAGAAAATCAAACAGTTTGTGTGGAAAATTTTCTGTGGGGGATGTTGTGGCCAGGGAAGACATCATGGTAGTCTGGGGGGATAAGAAAAAGGGGGAAAAGAGAACGACCATAGTGTCACCTGTGAGTCCCTATATGTAACTGCCCTGTAATCACTTTTACGGCTGCAGAGCGCCTGTGTACAACTGGTGTCTACCACCATATGGTCGCTGTATGGTGGTAACAGTGGTTTTAGTGTAACGGTCTATATTCAGTAAAAGTATGGTGGTTTTATTGAGTCTGTTTATGGTAGTTATGTGTGGTAATGATGTGGTTGTATTATTTGATCTTTGTATATTCTTTTTATTGGTAATATTGGTCTTGGTATACCAGTTTGATCAGTAACAATATTGTCATTAATCACTACATAGTGGTGACATTCAGTGATCCTATGATGGTATTTTTTTAGCCTTTTTATACACTGACCCGCAAAAAAAGACAAAGGGGCCCCTTTTTGAAAACTGTCTGTTACAACCACTTTTTTGCCCATAGGAACCAATCAGAGTTCCCCTTTCATTTCATATAGTGCTCTGGAAAAATGAGAGGGGCGCATTGATCGGTCGCTGTGGGCAACTCACTCAATTTTAGACATAGACAGTTTTCATACTTGTGGTCCAAAATGTCACTAAACTTTTTAAATTTTAATCCCAAAAATATTTCGCACAATTTCATTTATTTCTGTCAACCCACAAATAATTTTTTTTTGGTGGTGGAAGGGGGGAAAAAAAGTTTCAGAAAACTTTTTTGGGTGTATAACTTGTTTTTTTTTTGGCCCCTTTTGAAATGAATTTTCTTCTATTATACGATCACTTTAATCACCACAAGTTCCAAGCAAAGAACCTGTTGTTGAAAAGTACTGGTCCACAACCATAGTCTGGGGGTAGAGGGGCTCAAGCTGCAGTTTTGCACCCGGGCCCATTAATCCTTAGCTATGTCTCTGGTCCCATTGATATGAATGGGGAATGGATGCCTCCATTTTGGTTTCTTGCACCTGCCCACCTCCACAGGTTGTCAGATCAGTGCAGTATGTTTATAAGGTTGGTGTTTTTTTTCTATTTCTCTCTGGATTATGGAGGTCTGTTGACCCAAATGAGAAGTCTGAATTGGACTCAAATGAGAGGTAAAAATAAAGTAGGACCACCCGCCTTGAGATCCCGTCGTAAGTCGGGGGTGGCTTAAACATTTTTTGATCAAAACATGTGAACTAAGAATCTCAAAGTTTTTTTCATGTATTGATATGAATTAAAAAAAAAAATTAACTAACTGGATGATCACTGCCCCTTGCCTTAATCTCACCATAGGGAGTTCTTTGTTCGGTCAGTTGTGCAGATGAGCGGCGTCTGCGAGCAGCATGGACTTCACATTGTTGATCTGATAAAAAAAAATAAAAAAAAATATATATAATGGCCCAGATGCATGAAAGATGTCGTTATGGAGACACTAAGGCAGAGCTGCACCAAAGCTAGGTTGATGTTGATGTTTAAAAGTGGCAATTTATAAATGTGTCAAGTTGTAAGACAAACTGCCTGTGCACCAAAATTGCATCTTAGCCTCGCCACTTTCAAAGCGGCATAAATAACACATGAACTGAGACACTTTCTGGCTTGGGAACTACAGAAATGTGCCTCATACAAGCTGGCATAGACATGCCCTCTGAAGAGCAGCACAGACAAAAGATTTTACACTTGTCCCATGTATCTCTTCTCCTGATCACCTCTTTCTATTCTCTCCATCTACAATTGTCCCATGGCTCTCCTCCACTGATCAACACTTCCCATTCTCTCCTTCTAGACATGTCCCTTGTCTCCCTCATCACTTTCCCATTCTTTTTCAAACTTGTCCATGCCTCTTTCCCCACTGATCAACATTTCCCATTCTCTCCCTCTAAACTTGTCCCATGCCCCTCTCCTCCTGATTATCTCTTCCCATTCTCTCCTTCTAGACTTGTCCTTTGAATCTCCTCTCCCGATCACTTCTTCCCATTCTCTCCTTTAACATCTGTTCCATGCCTCTCCTCTTCTCTACTCATCAACATATCATGTTCTATCCATCTGGACTTGTCTCATACCTTCCCTCACCTCTTCTGATTACATTTTCATATTATTTCCTTCTAGACTTGTCCCTTGTCTCCTCATCACCTCTTCCCATTCTCTCTTTCTAAACTTGTCCCATGCCTCTCCTAAACTGATCAACACTTCCCATTCTCTCCTTCTAGACGTGTCCTTTGCCTCTCCTCTCCTATTCACCTATTCCTGTTCTCTCCTTCCATTCCTCTCCTCTTCTCTACTCATCATCATATCATGTTCTTTCCTTCTGGGCTTGTTTCATGCCTGTCATAAGTCCTGCGAGCCGCGGACACTCTTGTATCCCCCCACCGCAGTTTACTCGCATTTCCTCGCTCCTGCTTTCCTACCTCCCTCTGCTGTGTGCCAACGTGCATGTCCCGCTGCTTATGGCATGTGAACACCAGCTCTGTGATATTTGAAAGGCCAGCGAACCAGTAATT
>JAODAL010069154.1:0-16485 GCA_025379985.1 Phyllomedusa bahiana | reverse complement strand
TTTGGGGATTTGAGGGAAAGAAAGGCTCCTTTGTCCGCATCTGTGTCCGTCTCCTCCTCCGTCGCTGGCGGGACCTGTTGTTTCAGAGTGTCCAACGATCGTTCCAGAACTAAGCCACCACAATGCTCATGCGACAAGGGAATTGTCCGCACGGGACCATTTTGGTGGCTTCTTCAAAACTGGCAAGGATGGTGCAGAGCTCTTTCACCTGCCTCCACTCTCGTGGTTCAACACCCCGAGGCCGTACCGCTGCTTGTCAGCCATGTTCACTTCGTACGCTAATGGCATTGCGCTGCTGCCACAATCGCTGGAGAAATGTGGAGGGTGGAATTCCAGCGTGTTGCCACGTCAACAATGAGACGGTTGACGGGGAGGCCGAACTGACGCTGCAACGCAGCCAGGCGGGACGAAGCAGGGTGCGAACGGCGGAAGTGCGAACTCAGACCTCGAGCCTTCTTCAGCAGGCAGTCCAGACCCGGGTAGCTCTTTAGAAATTTCTGGACGACAAGGTTCATGACATGTGCCAGGCAAGGGATGTGCTCCAGCCACCGATCTTAAAGGGCGCCAGCAGATTTCGCCCGTTAACCCGCACACCACCTTGCCTGGCACAAGGTTCTTGTCACCCGGGCCAGCGCTGGGTCTCTTTGCTTAGAGCCGTCCACAGCTCCTGACCTGTGTGTGTGACGGGTCCCACGGGAGAGTAATTTCGACCCGGCCTGGTGTCTCGGGGCACGTGTTTCCACCAGAGGACCTTGGGGAAAGAGCCCTGCACCATCCCTGCGTTTTGAAGAGCGTGCGCCGAGCCTGAGAGCCACCGTCACCCCCAAGACATCCACCCAGCTCACCCAGGGGAGCTGTCACAGAGATATAGCGGCCTTGGCCGTGCTTACTAGTCCATGTGCGGTGGTGAAAATGGACTTTTCCGGACACAGATTCAGACAACGCGCTTGAAATTTTAGATGACACGTGGCAGGCCAGGGCAGGGGCGGCTTTTCTGGCAAAGAAAATGCCCGCTCGGCATCTGGTATTGGGGGCAGGCGAGGGCCATGACGTGGCGGAACCCATCTGTGTCCACCAACGGAAAGGCAACATTTTCCCAAAGGCCCAAAAACCTGGCAATGCCACATTCAGGCTTTTGGCGTTTGGGATGGTTTGGGGTAAAGTGTTTCTTCTGGTCCCAAACCTGGAAAACAGAAGGCTGGCTGCTAGACTGGCCGCTGTACGGCGTGCAGGTCGTCAAACTGGCGGACGGAGAAGGGGTAGGAATGGGTCCTCTGGTGGTGCTGGGGGTACTCGGCGACGGTGGAGGGTGAAGCGGAGGCTGATCCCTGATCATGACTCTGAAGACATGGGCACTGAGGAACGCTTGGTGGGGCGGAGGAGGGGGAGGCGAGACAAGGGTGGGGACAGGGTTGGGCCCGGCGTCGTCCTGGCCTTTTTTGGCCAAGTGTTCCCTCCATTTCAACTCATGCATTCGCTGGGATGTGACTAGACATGTTGGTGGGGGTTAACCACTTAAGGTTCTTGCCTCTACTTATGCGTTTACGGCAAAGGGGGCAAAATGACATCGCTGGTGAATCAAGGCTTGCTCAAAGAAAAGGGCCCAGGCTTGAGAGGTCCTGGACCTTTTTGACGGCGATAAGCGAGGAGTTGGGGTTTTGCGCAGACCGTGGCAGGCGGAATCATATCAACGGACTTCTGCGACGCCCTCTACCTTTTTGTGGCGGACCGTATTGACACTACCCCATCGTCATCCTCGCCGTCCACTGATGAGCCTCTCAAGCAAATTCTGCGGAAAAGACCAGGATGGATCCGTCAATAGTCGTCATCAATCATCATCAACACACATGGTGACTTGGTCGTCCTGAATTTCTGCATCCAGAAGCTGGCGGTCTACAATCAAGGGTGCACTGCAAGGCGTTGCTGACCGCCCGGATTTTTGCCGATTTGACCGCTTCCTTCACGCTCCTCTGATGGCATCAGTAGCTGGGCGTCAGAGCAGACTAAATCATCTCTTGATCTTTTAACATGCCTTCTGACCCCAACCGCATTTTTGTCATCAAAGAGGACTTCAGACAATGGAATTATCCACAGTGGTGTGGTACACGAGATTGATATTTGGGCTGCTTCAATGTTGGTCGGATGGCTGATGATGCTGAAGACGACATTTTTGGCCGTGACTGCGAGGACGAGGAGGTAAGACTGCTAGATCAGGTTGCATTATCCACTGAAGGACAGATTGGCGACGTTGTTCTGTTAACTTAGATTCACAGGGCCCTGACCCAGCGATGACAGGCCGACGGTCCTGCAACGTGACGATCAGCTGGCATGCGTTTTTTCGCCATCACTGGAAGGAGCACCTTCTCTCGTACCTCTACCTCCATGTGCTAACCTCCTCTTTGCGCGCTTACCAACTGCATTTCGCTCCATGTTCAGAAATAAAAAAATTTGAGAGTATGAATAGTTTTGGAAAGTCTCTTATTAAAAGACGTCAAATCACAGTCTATTTTGCAAATCCCTCTAATCAAAACAAAATTGCTGGTTCAAATTTAACTTCAAGGTGTCTATCAACAAATCAGGACTGTCAAAAGTCCAAAAACACGTATCTGTATGTTTTGTGTATATATAAACGTATTTTTTTGCACTTTCAATTCAACTGGTGGTGAAAATAGTAATGCTGTTTTAAGATTTACGTAATGCTGTCGTCAATGAACATGCGTGGGTGGCGCAAAATCAAAAAAACACGTAACTGTTATGTTTTTGATATAATAAACGGTATTTTTTTTGCACCTTTCAATTTCACCTGTGGTGAATATAGAATTGCTGTTTTAAGATTTACGAGATGCGCGGTCAATAAACAGTGCCTGGGTGCGCAAAAGTCAAAAAACACGTAACTGTTATGTTTTTGATATAATAAACAGTATTTTTTTCACCTTTCAATTCACCTGCTGTTGAATATAGTAATTGCTTGTTTTAAGATTTAAGTAATGCTGCTTCAATGAACAGTGCTGGGTGCCAAAAGTAAAAAAACACGTAACTGTTTAAGTTTGATATAATTAAACGGTATTTTTTGCAACTTACATTCACTGTGGTGAATATAGAATTGCTTGTTTTAAGATTTACGTTAGATGCTTGCTCAATGAACAGTGATGGGTGCACAAAAGACAAAAAACACTAACTGTTATGTTTGATATAATAAACGGTATTGTTTGCACCTTTCAATTCACTGTGGTGAATATAGAATTTTCTGTTTAAAGAATTACGTAGATGCTTCGTTCAATGACCGTGCTGGGTGCGCAAAATTCAAAAAAACACGTAACTGTAATGTTTATGAATATAATAAACGGTATTTTTTGCACCTTTCGAATTCACCTGTGTTGTAATATAAAATGCTGTTTTAAGATTTAAGTAGATGCTGCGTCAATGAACAGTGCTGGGTTCTCAAAATTCAAAAAACACGTAACCTGTTAAGATTTGAAATAGATAAACAGGTATTTTTTTTGCACCTTTCTATTCACGCTGTGTTGAATATAAATTGCTGTTTTAAGATTTACGTAGATGCTGCTCAATGAACAGTGCTGTTGCGCAAAAGTACAAAAACACGAAACTGGTAATGTTATTGTTATAATAAACGGTATTTTTTTGCACCTACAATTCACCTGTGGTGAAAATAGAATTGGCAGTTTTAAGATTTAACGTATGATCTGCGTCAAGAAACAGTGCTGGTTCGCAAAGTCACAGAAACACGTAACTGTTATTTTTGATATAATAAACGGTATTTTTTGCACCTTCAATTCACCTGGTGGTGAATATAGAATTGCTGTTTTAAGATTCACTTAGATGGCCTGCGTCAATGAAACAGTGATGGAGGGTGCGCAAAAGTTCTAAACACGAAATGTTATGTTTTTGATATAATAAACGTATTTTATGTGCACCTTCAATTCCAACCTGTGGTGAATATAGAATTGCTTTTTAAGATTTACGTAGATGCTGCGTCAATGAACAGTGCACGGTTGCGCAAAAAGTTGCAAAAAACACGTAACTGTTTATTTTTTGATATAAATAAAACGGTATTTTTTGCAACCTTTCAATTCACCTGTGGTGAAAATATAATTGCTGTTTTAAGATTTACGTAGATTGCTGCCAATGAACAGTGCTGGTGCGCAAAAGTCATAAAACACGTAACTGTTATGTTTTGATATAATAAACGGTATTTTTTGCATCTTTCAATTCACCCAGTGGTGAATATAGAATTGAGCTGTTTTAAGATTTACGTAGATTGCTGCGTCAATGAACAGTGCTGGGTGCGCAAAAGTCAAAAAACACGTAACTGTTATATTTTGATATAATAAACTGTATTTTTTGCACCTTTCAATTCACCTGTGGTGAATATAGATTGCTGTTTTAAGATTTACTGTAGATGCTGCGTCAATGAACCAGGCTGGTTGCGCCAAAGTAAAAAACACGTAACTTTTATGTTTTGAATATAATAAACGGTATTTTTTGCACCTGCATTCACCTGTGGTGGAAATATAAATTGGCTGTTTATGATTTACGTATATGCGGCGTCATGAACAGTGCTGGGTGCACAAAATCAAAAAACCACGTAACTGGTATGTTTTGATATAAAAAACGGTATTTTTTGCACCTTCAATTCACCTGAGGTGAATATAGAATTGCTGTTTTTAGATTTCACGTAATGCTTGCGTCAATGAACATTGCTGGGTGCTCAAAAGGTCAAAAACACCGTACTGTTATGTTTTGATAATAATAAACGGTAATTTTGCACCTTTCAAATTCACGCTGTTGTGATTATAGAATGTCTGATTTTAAGATTACGTAGATGCTGCGTTAAAAAAAAAAAAAAAAAAAAAAAAAAAAAAAAAAAATGAAGGTGGGGGATTGCTGGGTGCGCATAAAGTACATAAAGACACGTAACTGTTTATTGTTTTTGATATAATAAACGGTATTTTTTGCACGCTTTCCAATTCACCTGTGTGAAAAATAGAATTGCAGTTTTTAAGATTACGTAGATGCTGAGTCAATGAACAGTGCTCGGTGCGCAAAGTAAAAAAACTAACGTAACTTATGTTTTAGATATAATAAACGGAATTTTTTGCACCTTTTCAATTCACCTGTGGTTGGAATATAGAATTGCTTGTTTGAAGGATTTACTAGAGAGCTGCGTCAATGAACATGCTGGTGTGCAAAAGTGCTAAAAACACGTAACTGTTTATTTTTGATATATAAACGGTATTTTTTTGCACCTTTCAATTCACCTGTGGTGAAATATAGAATTGCTGTTTTTAAGATTACGTAGATGTGCGTCAATGAACAGTGTCTGGGTGCGCAAAAGTCAAAAAACACGTACTGGTTTTAATGTTATGGTGATATAATCAACGTATTTTTTGCACCTTTCAATTCACCTGTGGTGAATATTAGAATTGCTGATTTAAGATTTACGTAGAGAGCGTGCGTCAATGAACAGTGCTGTGTGCCAAAAGTAAAAAAACACGTAACTGTTTATGTTTTTGTCTACTAAACGGTATTTTTTGCACCTTCAATTCACCTGTGGTGAATATAGAATTGCCTGTTTTAATGAATTTTACCGTAGATCTGCTCAATGAACAGTTGCTGGGTGCGCAAAATCAAAAACACGTAAACTGTGTATGTTGTTCGTACGATACACGGTATTTTTGGCAACAAACAACCTGTGATGACAACAAGATTTGCTGATTGTATAATTTAACTGCAATGTGGATATATCAACACACAGGTGGTAATGGGTAAAATTGAACACCTATCTGAAATGTATACTGATAATAAAAGTGGAGTTTTCAGCTACAAATAGACCTCAGTTACTAGAAATGATGTTTATCCAATAAAGTTTCGGCTGCCAATATCCAGGAAAAATTATCAATAGCAAACCAGTTTAATAAAAAAGATTATTCCACTACCATGTTCCTACACTTAGTCTTGGTGAACTTTATCAAGTGTTCTCTATAGATAGAGCTTGTCTGTGTTCGCGCGCGCGGGCCCCCCCTCCCCCCCTGCTCCCACCACCGTTAAATTACAGCGGTGAAAGATGCTTCTTTAAAATTCTCTTGCTAACTACCATAAATCTCAAATCTCTAGTCTAAACTAAATTGGAAGGATCTCAGCGTAATAGTAGAGGTTTTTCACAGTGCAAAAATAGACTAATACCGCTCAGCTGTTTGGCCACAGGCAGAGCGCAGTGTCCTATCCCTATGAGACGACTGAGAGACAACTGTGGCTGAAACAGAAAACGCAGGTTCTATGTAAAACGAGGTCATGTGATTTTTCCAGCCAATCGCAACCGATACACATCCCAGTCATGTACGTCGCACACACATCTCACCCTGCTCTTTTCTGTAATCTCATTTGCTGGCCGCCAAAATTACAGGAAGCGCCGAAAAGGCCATCTTAATAGTTTATGCACAGATTTTAACCTTAAAAATTACCGAAATGTTCTGGAAATTTCAATCACCAAAAAAAACCTTGCCGTTTCAACTTTGCCCGAAAAAAAATTCGCCCAAACACAAAATTAGTTTTGTTTTAATACCCTTTTTTAAAATAAAAAAAATATTTTTAAATTTGGGATATATTTTTTCTATTTTAAAAACCATTTACAGTATATAACCCCCTGCTAACCTAACATTTCTGAGAATACAAGCAAGTTTATTTTTTCACATGTATTTTATTTAAAATATTTTATTTTATTTGGTTTTCACATTTCTAGGGTTTTTACAGTAGAAGAGCAAAGAAATCAGGCAAAAACATTTTAAAAGGCTGAGTAAATCCCCCAAATTGTTTCACTAAATTTGGGGGAAATTTGGGGCCCCCAAACCTTCTATGGGGCCAAAAGGGCCCCAATTCAAACCCTGCCCCAAAAAAAGGGGCTACGGACTGACTAAGTAGACGAGCTTGTCCCTTATCTCAACATTCCCATAGATTTTTCATGGAGCACCAGTGGGCATGTTCAGCCACTGCTCCATTCAAAAACTTGCTTGATGTGTGAGTGCAATGGGCAATAACAAGGCTTGTTCTTTGTTTTAGGAATTGTCATCAGACATTTATCATCTATCCTGTCTATTTTCAAAACAAGTGAGAGACCCAATGCCCCACCAGAAAGAGGTTTACTTAGGGAAACCACCCACAGCGGGAAAGACGGGGAGTGGGAAGAGGTAAATGACAGCCAGCCCAGGGGACAGATACAGGGACCCCAGGGGCCCCGGGAGGGGGGAAACTTTGGACCATCAAAAACAACAAGCAATAAAAAATTTCCCTACAATCACCACTTATGTCGGTTTAAAGTATTGTGAACTGAAAACATACAACCCTCATCCCTTTATCAGCCATAGGCCAGACTACAGAATAATATAAAGATAAATGCAAAAAATTAATGATATATAAATTATAAAAATGCATAAATTAGCCTGTAATATAAGCCTTTTTATACACTAAACTTTTTCCCTGATAGGGAAAAAGGGAAAAAGAAGGAAAACCTGATAGGGATATTTTCCAGTTATAACTTTAAACCCAAAGGGGTTTTTAAAAATTCATTTACAAAGAAATGCATTGATCAATTGATTTTAAAAATTTGGACTTTTTTCTATACTTTGAAAGGTGCCTAGAAAACCACCCCCCAGAGATATTTTGTCCAAATTTAAAACAAATCATCTTTATTTATTACAAAAAAAAAAAAATTTATAAAAGTGGGGCCCTTTACAACAAAAGACCCCCAGGGGCCGTAACTACAGGGGAGAAGCCCAACGCAGTTTCCCCTTTGGGGCCAATCCCTTTTAGGGGGCCCGGGGTTCCCCCGGGGCACCCTAACGACAGGGCTTTGGGCTGCCCCGGAAAATTGCTGCTCCTGCGCCGCCGGGGGGAAAATAACCGTTCACTGTCGGCGGACCGGACTCGGGGCCCGGGCGCATGGCCGCCTCTGAACACCGGCCCCCGGGCCCCCAGCCCCCTCAACGCGGGACCGCAGACTGCTAGGGCAGGCCCCGGCCCACAGGGGCAAAAGGGGGTTTCGCGTTTGACCATATCATCGTGCACCCCCACGCCGGGGCACAAAACCCCCGGGGACCCCGAGCTGTAGGGGCAGGAGCGGTTTGAGAAGTGTTTTCCCTTATTTTTTCCCTTAAAAAAAAATTTGTTTTAATATTAATAAACCTTTCCTCCCCTCCCTAAAAACCCTACCAACCTACCTCTCTGTATATACCCCTACCTGCCTGCCGAATATACACTACCCCCCTGCCTGTAAAAATAGCCCAAACCTACCTCCCGCCTGTATATACCCCTTACCTGCCTCCTTAAAAGCCCTACCTCCTGCCTTTTTTATACCCTCCCCTACCTCCTGCCTCATATAGCCCAAACCCTACCTGCCCGGGCCTATATATGACCCTACCTTACCCCTTTAAACCCCTCCTCCGCCTGTATTTTACCCCCCAAAAAACCTGCCTGCCTGTATATACCCTACCAACCGCCTGCCTGTATAAGCCCTAACCTCCCTTTGCCTGTATATAGCCCGACCTACCTCCCTTTCCCTTATGTACCCTCCCCCCTGCCTGTAAAAACCCCCTTACCTTCCGCCGGTATATAGCCCCCCCAAACCCCTTCCTGAAAAATACCCCCCCCCCAAGCCCTGCCGGGCCTAATAAAGCTCCCCCCCAAAGCCCTGCCTCCCCAAAAATTTTGCCCCAATACTGCCTCAATCCCCTTGCCTTCCTGTGGGGGGCACCCTAAAACCCCCTACCCTAAGGCCTTAAAGTCTACAAATTGGCCCCATACAACCAAAAACCCTACCTTCCTACCTATAAGGCCCCTATACCCTCCTGCCCTGCTTAGGGGGCCCTATAGTTTTGCCCAAAACCCCCCGGCCAAGGGGGGGGGACCCATTGCCAAACCTAAACCGGGCCCCTATCGGGGGCCCCAATCCCAAATTGTAAACCCTCCTGCCAAAATTTGCCCCCCATAACCCAAAGGGGGCCGGGGAGGGAGGTGTTTGGAAAAGCCCGGTTTCCCAAAGATTTTTTGTGTCTTAACCCTGCGGGGAAACCGGTGGGGGGGAGACTTCATCATGGTGTTCTGGACCGAATTCAGAACAAAAGGGAAAGTCAACGACTTATGTCACCTGTGAGTAACAAGATGTAACTACACTGTAATCACTTATATGTCTGCAGAGCTTGTGTACACTGGTGTCTACAACTATATGGTCACTATATGTTGGTTATATACAGTCTGCAGAGCCTGTATACACTGTTATCTACCACTATATGGTCACTATATGGTGGTTATATACAGTCTGCAAAGCCTGTGTACACTAATATATACCACTATATGGTCACTATATGGCGGTACTATTGGTCTTTTCTATGCTGATCAGTAATAGGGTATTATTCAGTCACTATGTGGTGGTAATTCGTGGTTGTGTTCTGGCGGTATAATCAGGTCCATATGTAGCAGTGTTATTGGTAATGTTGGTTTTGGTATAGTTTGGTAGCAGTTTGGTAGCAGTATGATAGTGAGAAGTATGGTGAGGTATTTGCTCCATGTATTATCTACATAATGGAACTGCATGTCCTGGTAAATGTTCGAGGTCGGGGAGGCGGGCGAGGTGGCGGTGGGGGGTGGGGCAGGGAGCCCCATCCAAAAGTTTGCTATGGGGCCCCGGCTTCTCTAGTTACGCCCCTGAAAAGACCCTAATAATTGCAGGCACAAAAAAGGTCCTCCATATAGAAAGAATATTATGACGACAATTATATATGGATCTCCATAAGTACAGCCAAGTTGTTAAACCATGCAAAATATATAAGTATACATATATCTACAAATAGTATATATATATTAGGACATATAGAGTCACAGTAATTTAATTTAGTATAGAATCATACGAAACACTGAGACACTTTGCCTATCAAAGTGAAAATACAAACAGTCTAGCATGAACAAGTATACTCCACATGAAGATCTATTACCTATAATGGAGATCCATACCAAAATAGGAGGAACAAGGCCGGCTACCCCAGCGCGCGTTTCACGACCCTTGCTTCTTCAGGGGGTACTTAGTGCTCCCACCTTCACAGTTTAAATACACCTGCCCCACATAAGTGTGCACCTGACGTGCATTCTCGTCGCATGCGCCGTATTCGGAGGGAACGGTCGTCCAATGCCTCACTTCCGGCAGTCATGCGCTCTTACGCATGCATGGAAGAAAACAACTTCCGAACATGCTCACTGCACATTTAGACACCAAAATCCCCACATGGAGCATGCACACTCTCGTTTAAAGTGCCACATTTGTCCTATACTCCCATATAGCATCAATTGTTGCCAGATTACAAGAAAAAGGTACAGTAACTTCTTTACCCTATACATTATCTTACCCTCATTGCATCACTTCAACAATAACGGAGTATATATATCTATCTGTGAGACAGGACATATCTATGTCACATATATTTCAAAAAATAAATCTCCACGCATCCAATAATAATATTAATACGGACAATATCGTGGCGCATGCGCCGAGAAAACGCGTCAGGTGCACGCATATGTGAGGCAGGTGTATTTAAACTGTGAAGTGGGAGCACTAAGTACCCCCTGAAGAAGCAAGGGACGCGAAACGCACATTGGGGTTGCCGGCCTTGGTCTCCTTTTTTGGTATGAATTTCCATTATATGTAATAGATCTTCATGCAGTGTGTACTTGTTCATACTAGACTGTATGTATTTTCACTTTGATAGGCGAAGTGCTCCGTGTTACGTATGATTCTATACTAAATGTGAGATTACTGTGACTCTTATGTCCTAATATATATATACTATTTGTAGATATATGTATACTTATATACTTTGCATGGTTTAACAACTTGGCTGTACTTATGGAGATCCATATATAATTGTCATCATAATACTCTTTCTATATGGAGGACCTTTTTTGTGCCTGCAATTATTAGGGTCTTTTGTTGTATGCTTCCTTATTTATATATTTTTATTTTTTGTAATAATAAAGATAATTTGTAATTTGGGCTATATACTCTCTGTTTGTGGTTTTGTAGTGTAATTTAACATAGAGGGGTCATATTGGAAAGGGGGTTGCACCTATATTAGGCCCAGTCACTGTGAGAAATCTGGATTAACATACTTGAGTGGTATAATTTGTTTCTGTGTTTTTTTCACAGTATCCACTAATACGTATAAAATGGATTTCAGATCTCGGGATTAGTCCTGGGTAGAAAAACTTAACAAGGTGTTCAAGGAGGTCTCTAACTTGATTTTACGTGATGATAATCTGGAGATAAAGGAGATTCGATTGAAATGGCGAGAGTTACTCCAAAAGACTAAAAATATGGTGGAACAATGCATTCTTAGAAAAATATGTCGAGGGGCTTGATACCAAGAGGCCTAAGTGTCAGAGTTCTTCCATCATTTGTGGCAGATGATAAGACTGTTAAAGGAAAGTGGGAAGAACTAGCGAAAAATTGTTTTCGAGGATTTATGGACCTGTTGGTCCAGTCGAATGGCACTGTATCGGAGGAAATAGAGGCGGAATTGATTAATGTTCAAACAAAATTAAGAAATTTATTGACAAAGGATGAAATGGAATCTTTTAACTCTGAATTAGATAAGGAGTGTAGTAAGTGGTAGAAAGAGATTTTGGAGGTTAAAGCTAAGAAGTTTCAGAGAGATATGAATGATATGTGGCTTGGATGCGTTTATAGATGGAGACAAAATAGAGAAAGGTCCCATTCTAGGTCAAGCTCTGGGTCGATGTCTTCCACTATGTCTTATGAGGATCACACAAGTTTAAGACGGAATCAAAATGGTGCCCAGTATGAGATGTTAGGATATCGAAAAAGAGACAGGAATCCGTCGGGACATATCACCGCGCCTCACCCTCAAGAAAAGAAAAAATCTATGTATATATTTATCTGAAGCTCAATATGAGGTTTTGAGGTTAGGACTAATATTTTCACCAACTAATCAGTTTCATTTTTTTTACAGCCTTAAAGGACCTTCACCTTTTTGCAAGGAAGTTAATCTTAAAAAAAATTGCATGCACATAAAGAAATTACAAAGTTTTTCCCAACTGAGAAGGAGAGGAATGCGGAGGCTGTCTTGGAGGATTTGATGTCAGAACAAAATGATTCCCCGTCAGGTACATTTCCATCATGTCTGTTTAAAAGGTCATCTGTGCTTCCCCCTTTGTCGTTATGTCCACAGGTTGAGATTTTTGTACGATTAGATATGAATAGTGATGAGCGTTTGGGTCAACTATCGTTATCAGATCGATAGTCGATATCGTCAATTATCATGCCGATATCCGATAGTCGATAATAGATAAACGCCGATGACCATTAAAGTCTATGGGAGAGGAACAACAGCTTCATTCTTACACCCAAACAGGGGAGTAGAAGCTGGAATTAACATCCACAACAGTAACCTGGATACGTGCTACATCTTAGGCAAGACAATTAGGCAACAAGAGTCACAGAAAAAAAGTCACAGACTATTCACTATCCCTGTCCTGTACCACAGCATGACCCTTAAGCCTGCATGACCCACAGATTAAAAAGTGCCAGAAGAAAGTAGTCTTTGAACCACCATTTTAGCTGAACTGGACATTGACTATCCCTGTCCTTGACCGCAGCATGACCCTTAAACCTGCCTGACCCATAGATTAAAAAGTGCTGGAAAAAGGAGTATTTGAACCACCATTTTAGTTGAACTGGACATTGACTATGCCTGTCCTTGACCACAGCATGACCCTTAAATCTACATAACCCACAGATTAAAAAGTGTCTGAAAAAGGAGTCTTTGAACCATCATTATATTTGAACTGGACATTGACTATCCCTGTCCTGGACCGCAGCATGACCCTCAAACCTGCATCCCCCAAACCTGCATCACAGTGCTGGAAGAAAGTATTCTTTGAAGCAGTATTTTAGTGAAATGGACATTGACAATCCATATCCTGTAACGCAGCATGACCCAAAAACCCGCACAGGTGCCCTTATGGACCATCATCATAAAATTTCGAAATAAGAAATAAAATATATTAAAAACAAATTAGTTTTCCAATACTAATGCGGCTATAGGTACTTACCTTTTCTACTGGTGGACATTTTTCCCCCGTGACTTTTGAATGTGAAGCAAACAAAACAGATGTCCCAGTAGGTCAACGAGGTCTGTCTGAAAATCCTGCATTCTACTGTCAAGTGGGTTGAAGAAAATTACTGATCAGGGCAGGTGAGGCTGTAAACGTGGATCATGCGGTTCAGCTAGCAGGTCCAGACTTACAGTGGGTGCGGTGAGAGCCAGGGCTGGCGTCAGTCCTCTATCAACTCTGCAAAAATGCCCTTATGACGTAGCAGCGAAAACAGTTGTGCTGAAGCAGAGTGCGAAAGTGGAAGTGTGAGCTAAGACCTCCAGCCTTCCTCAGTAAACAGTCAAGACCTGGGTAGCGCTTGAGAAATTTCTGCCTCTACGAGAGCGCTTGCCCCTCCGTATGATTGGGAACCAATTGAGCTTCACTTGGGAAATGTGGTGGGTTTACGCTCCCGTTCCACCCAGGCCCTTTTTCTTGGGTTTTTTTTTCTCGTTTACTCATCGTGGGAGGAAATTTTCTCCTTCTTGGGGTGCGGTGTGCTACTACTCCCCTGCCCTCTGCTTTCCTACATCTGTTTTTAAATCTTCTGTACCTCCCTTGTACAATTCAGAGGAATTTTTTGTATCAGCTATTTTGTACATGCAATTTTTTTAGTTGTTTCATTCTAGAAAACACATTTTTAAAATAGGATGGAATCCCACCACGTCTTTGTTTATATTTTTTTAATTGTATTAAATGGGTTGTCTCTCTACAGGGATTGCAAAAAAAGTCATTTTGCAATATGTGTCCATTAACAGTGCCCTACCTATTCCTGGTTTTGACAGCACCATGCCCCATACAATTCAACACATGACCCTTCAGCCACTGTTGACAATTGTGAAGAAACAATTTTCTGTTAAAAACCAAATTTTTTACAAAAGGACCTGTAGTATAGCTGTATTTTACAGCAGCATGACCCAATTTTAAAATTTTAAAATGATTCTCAGCCACTTTTTAAAAATTTGTGAGGGAGAAATGCTACTGAGAAGCCACATTTCTGTTCCAAAGGACCTTGATTATAGCTGTATCTCACAGCACCATGACCGCAAAACCATTGACAGTGCAAAAATTTAAATGGAATACGTTTTTTTCATGAAACCGTGTACAATTGGTGTCTTTTACCATGAAACCAGCAAAATGACCTTTTGGGAACTGAGAATAAAAATTGCAGTAAGCAATGATCATTTAAAAAAAAAATTCCAAGAGGACCATTTCTGTTTGAAGATAAACGTGAAGTAGACCGGCAACTAATCGGTGATCTCGGCAATTGGGGCCACAACATCATCAGAGAGCCTGATTCATCTTGATGAAAGTCAAACGATCCACTTTATCAGTGGAAAGCCAAATGCGTTTGTCTGTAATGACTCCTCTAGCTGTACTCAGATATGACGCTTGCTGCTGGTCAGGACAACACCTCTATGGTGTGGCCAGCGAGCTTGGGCCATTCATCCATTTTGGATACCCAGAAGTCAATTGGGTCCGGAACATATCCAAAAACATCGGTGTTGAGAAGCAGATAGTCGTGCACTATGATCTTAAGCTGGTCTCTGTGTGTTGTATGTGTGCCCTGCATTACATGCGTTGGTGAAGTGGTAAATAAGGATTGCCAGAGGTCACCCATTAGGCTTCTGCCACAACGCCTGCTGCTGCTGCTGCGGCTACTTGGCACTCTACTGCTGTCACATTGCTGACGTTGTTCCACCATGACATTTGAAGAACGTGAAGCAGACGCAACAGATGTCTCCAGCTGATCAATCAGCATGGTCTCCAATTCCTGCATTTTACTCTCTATTTGGGTGGGTGGAAGGAAAGTGCTGAGTTTCGTTTTGTACCAGGGATCGAGGAGGGTGCTAAGCCAGTAACTGTTGTTCATTTTGATGGCCTTAATGCAAGGATCATGTTGGAGGAAATGGAGCATCCAAGCATCTGGGAGTGGACCCTTGATTTCCAAACCCCAATGGGTGAGGGGCAATAGAAAATGATCTTCCCCCATTCCCCCCAACCTAAAATCCGTGCCAAACCTTTTAAAAGGGCCCGGGGAAAAACGTCCTCATCCCCCCCTCAGCTTCAACAGACCCCTGATTTGTCAGATGCTGTCCCTGAGAGCTGGGCGCCGCCTTGCCCGCCCGGGACCCCAAACCCCCCCAATGAAGACTGTTAAAGTTGTGAAACTGGGGGCCGTCTGGTTTCGCCGGAGAGAAAGGCCCTGCCCGCATCTGTGCCCGTCTCCCCTGTCGCTGGGGGGGACTGGTTTAGGTGCCCAAACCCTTTGTTACAAAACTAGTCACCACAATGCTCATGTGACAAGAGCATTGTCCCCCAGTCCTTTTTTGGGGGCTTCTTAAAAATCGCAAGTAGGTGCAGGCTCTTTTCCCCTCCCTCCTTCGGTGGTAAACACTCGAGGTCCACACCCCTGCTTGTCAGGCCTGGTCCCCCTTTGTATGCGTAATGGCATTGCGTGTGCCACAAACGTGGGCTGGGAGGGTGGAATTCCCGCTGTTGCCTGTCCAAAAAGGTGGTTGACGGGAAGGCCAGCTGAGCTTTAATCAGCCAGCCGGGACAAAGAGGGGGCAAACGGCCCAAAGTGAGCTCAGACCTTTTGGCCTACCTCGAGGCAGTCCCGACCCATAGTAGCGCTTTTTAAAAATTTCCCGGGCGACGAGGTTCATGAAAAGTGTGCCAGGAAGGATGTGCTAAACCTACGATTTTAAAGGCGGGCCCCGTTATGCAACCACTTGCATATAAAGGGGTTTTTGTCACCCACCAGGGTCAGTCTCGTTGCGAAGAGCCATAAAGTCCTGACCCGTGTGTTGACGGTCCCAAGACAGTTAAATTTTTTAAAACGGACCTTCGGGGAAAGAACCTGCACCATCCCTGCAGTTTTGAAAAGGTAAGAGCCATGTCACCACCGGAAACACCCAGTCACCGTGGCTTTCAAGGATTAGCGGCCTTTTCATGCTTACTGACCTGGGGGTGAGTGGCTTTTTTGGGACAGATTAGACAATGTGGTTGGGTATTTTTGTGAAGTGGTGGTAGGGCAGGAAGGTTTTCGGGAAAGAAATGCCTGCTCGGCCTGGTATTGGGGCAGGCAAGGACCATGATGTGGAGAAACCCCTTTTTGTCCACCCGGCGGGAAAAGGGAACATTTTAAGGCCAAAAGTTGGCAATGCCAACATTCAGGCTTTTGGCTTTGGGTTGGTTTGGTTTAAAGTGTTTTTTGTCCTAAACTGTTGAAAGAAGGCTGGGTGTAGATGACCACTGTAAGCTCAGGGCAAAATTTTTGGAAAGGGGAAGGGTAGGCTGTTTTTC
>JAODAL010069153.1:0-16486 GCA_025379985.1 Phyllomedusa bahiana | reverse complement strand
CGGGTGGGCACCCCATGAGGTCAGCGTGGCAGCACTTCCCCTATCAGTTCATGAGAGGGGGTTGGCCCCCAGCGTCGCGCCCGGATTATTTTGGGGGCGGTGAATCCAGAATCCCGCCGGTCTTGATTGGGCTTCATTTTGACGTCATGCAGGCTACCCCTTCTTCCTCCCAGAGTTCTTTGCCCATGTAAAGCCTGTGCTCGCGCCATTTAAATAAATGAAAAAGCACACTTCGTTCCCAAGTACCCCAAACTTCGCTTCGTTCAGAAACCAAAGTTTCCCCCGAAATTCTAATTGAAGTCCCACCGTTAGAATAATTCGCCATTTTAGTTATAATGGTTCACGTCGCCCCTTTCGAGGGCTGGTTTATGTCGCCAATGAGAAGCGCTTCAAAATTTAAATTACAGTATTTCCCGGCAATTTTCAATATCCCAATTCTGAGTTGCGCCTTTATTGTTTTTTGTAGTGATTTTTTTTTAATTTTTTTTTTTTAAAAAGTTTGAGTTTTTTTTTGTAATTTTACACCTAAAAAAACTTTTTTTTTTGATTCATATCCACCCTCTGGCGATATTTTTTCTTTAGGATCTTTTATTTTTTCCCCTTTGATTTAAAAATGACAACTTTTTTTAAATTTAATCGCTTTTGACAGCTTTGATTTTTCTTTTTTTTTCTTTCTTCATTTAAAAGGGACTTTTTTTTTTTGCTATTCACTAAATTTTATTGATTTCTCGCTGTTTTCCACCTGTCTTTAATCGGTTTCTTTTTTTGTGCAGGTCCTTCTGCGCCTAAGTCCCGAACTGCGCAGGGGACTTTACACCGCATGTATGAGCGCACTTCGGGCGCCAACGTACAAGAGGCGCAGCTTTCACGTTCGAGCGCTCGAAAACGGACGCTCCGACGCGCCGATCTTCATACTTCACCCCCGTGTGACTATCCCTTACTTACTCACTATGGATCAAAGGAACGCCCAGTATATGTCTGCATCCCCGCTCCAGGTATCTCAGGTGGCCAAAGTCCACATACCTATGAAAATACCCCTTCCTAATATCCCACCCATGTGTTTGACAGGAGGAACTAAAGAGAAACGCTATGTCGAGGGGAAAAGATGTGCCGCAGGAGGAAAAAAAAGGAACATTTATATCAAGGGGGAAAGTGTATAACAGGGGCTAAAGATGAATAATGTAATTTAAGGGGAACGATGTATACGACAGGAAGAACAAAAGAGGAACGATGTATATCAGAGAGGAATGATGTGAATGACAGGAGGAACTAAAGAGGAACAATGTATATCAGAGGGGAACGATTTATACGACAGGAGGAACTAAAGAGGAACGATGTATATCAGAGGAGAATGATGTGTATGACAGGAGGAACTGAAGAGAAACAATGTATATCAAAGGGGAATGATGTGTATGACAGGAGGAACTAAAGAGGAAAAATGTATATCAGAGGGGAATGATGTATACGACAGGAGGAACAAAAGAGGAACAATGTATGTAAGAGGGGAATGATGTATACGACAGGAGGAACTAAGAAGGCACAATGTGTATCAGAGTGGAATGATGTATACGACAGGAGGAACTAAAGAGTAATAATGTATATCAGAAAAAAAAATTGCGCCACAATCCCTTTAAATCCACACGAACGGGCACGCGTTCGCATTCCGGCTGGCAGAGAGCGTGGTCAGGGAAGCGGATGGGACGGGTGCGCCCGCAAACCGTAGCACGGTCAACGGCGCCAACTGTCCCCACCGGGCGCTCGGGGATGGGGACACGAGTGCGCCCGTGACCCGCAGGGCGGGACGCGGCGCCACCCGTTACAGGATATAAATTATGCTATAGGAATCACCAGGAAAAATTTCGTCTTTGGCGTTGAAAAACACCATTTATTTTACTGACTACAATAGCATTAACACACTTAATTAACCTTTGGATATAAATTATGCTACAAGAAAAATTTCGTCTTTGGCGTTGAAAAACACCGTTTATTTTACTAACTACAATAGCACAAACACGCTTAATTAAAACCCTTGGTTTAAAAATTGCGCAAAAGAAATGAGCAGTAAAAAAATGAACTGGTATGTGGCTTTGTTTAAACGGCGTGTATTTTACTGACTACAAAAGCAGAAAACACGTTTAAATTTAAAACCTTCGGATATAAATTATGCTACAGGAATCACCAGGAAAAATGTTTTTCCTTTGGCGTTGAAAAACACCGTTTATTTTACTGACTACAAAAGCAGAAACACGCTTAATTAACCTTCGAATATAAATTATGCTACAGGAAAAATTTCGTCTTTGGCGTTGAAAAACACCGTTTATTATACTGACTTCAATAGCACAAACACGCTTAATAAACCCTTGGATATAAATTGAGCAAAAGAAATGAGCAGCAAAAAATTAACTGGTATGTGGATTGTAAAAAAGCTGTTTCTTTTACTGAATACAACAGCAAAAACAGGTTTTAGATAACCCTTGGATATTCCATGTGCTCCAGAACTGACCAGTAGCATTAAATGTATAGCAGCTGAATTTGGGAACGCCATGGATTCATTCCAATAACCCCAAGCGGGGGCGAAACCGGAATACCCGGGGGTAGAGGCGCGGGCCCCTAGACGGGGGGCCTGTAGCAACAGACTTCGTCTGCTCCCTTGTGGGTTTTCCGTCTGTGTGTCCCCCCCGGGGGCTCTTGTTATGTGCTGTAATCATCCCCCCCTCAATACAGTCATAAATTTTCCCGGACAGGCGGGGAGGGGGGAGAGAGAGTAGGAGAGGGGAACCGCAGTTTAGCATGCAGGCCGGGGCCGACGGGAATAAAAATGCCCTGGAAAAAACCCCCACAGCCCAACCAATATCCGTTTAAAAAAAATTCCCTTGTTCTCGCACCTCGCCACTGTCTAAAAAAAAATACATTTAAAAAGTGCTTCACACGGGATTTTTGGTGCATTTTGATGTGTTTTTGGTGCGTTTGTGCAAAAAGGCGGCATTTAAAGCTGTACATTTCCCCCAAAAAAAAACGCATCAAAAAATGCCCAAAACCCCTTGTGTGAAACCCCCCTAAACAAACAAAAAAGAAAAAAGTGGGGCAGAAAACCCTCATCAGTCAGGTGTGCGCCTTACAATCGGGGACAAGCCCACACTGACACTTACAAAACCAAAAACCTAAAACCCCCCCAACCCAAAACCCCCAGAGTCAGGTCCCATCCATGAATACGCCTGATTCACCGAAGTAAAAAAGGACTCACAGGAGACGTCAGCCGATGGGAGTTGTTCTTTCCCCTTTTTCTTCTTCGGGCCCCCAAACCCCCTGATTTTCCCTTTTGTTCCCTTCATTTCTTTCTGTCCATACAGCATGCAAGTTTTCTTCTCCGGTCACTATCCCCCTGTGGGAAAATTTACAACAAATACATCTTAGATCCTCTCTTTTCCCAGCACTTTCCTTAAATTTCCCCCAAACAGCGTATGTTAGCCCCAAAAAAATTTTGAAATTAAAAAAATTCAGATAAGGCATGTAAAAGGTAGGGCCCCCCTTTGGCGGCAGGGCCAGTATGTAGGCAGGAGGGCCAGTATGTAGGCAGGGGGGACAGTATGTGGCAGGCGGACGTATGCGGAGGGAGGGCAGTATTTCAGGCAGGGGGCGTATATAGGCCCAGGGCAGTGTATAGGGAGGCGGTATTTTGGCAGCCCCAAGGGAGTGGGTTTGGAGGCCCGTGCTATTATAGGGAGCCAGGGCAGGGTTTAGGCGCCCGGCAGGGGATATTGCCAGGGCGGTATAGGTAGCCGGGCAGGGGACATAAGCCAGGGGAGGGTTAGGTAGCCAGGGCAGGGGATTTATAGCCAGGGCAGTGTATAGGTTCCGGGCGGGATCATCGCCAGGGCAGGGCATGGTAGCCAGGGCAGGGTCTTAGGGGGGCATCAAAAGCCAAAGGGAGGGTGTTGGTTGCCAGGCAGGGTATCAGTAGCCGGGCAGGGATCAGTAGCCAGGGCAGGGTTAGTAGCCAGGGGAGGGATCATATGCCCCGCAGGTATAGGTCCAGGCAAGGTTAGGTACCAGGCAGGGTATCATTCCAGGGAGGGCCATATAGCCGGCGGGTTAAAGTAGCCCGGGGGATACAGTAGCCCGGGCAGGGCATCATATACCCGGGCAGGGGATAGGTAGCCCGGGAGGGGGATCGGGAGCCAGGGAGGGGTTTACATAGCCGGGGAGGTATAGGGAGCAAGGCAGGGTATAGGCGCAAGGGGAGGTTAGGTACCAGGGAGGGCTTTTATAGCAGGCAGGGTATAGGGAGCCAGGAGGGTATCAGTAGCCAGGCAGGGGTATTTCCAGGGAGGGGATAGGTAGCCAGGCAGGGCTCATAAAACCAGGGAGGGGGTTTGGTAGCCAGGGGAGGGTATAGTAGCCCGGGGGGGAACATTAGCCAGGCGGGTTTTCGGTGCCAGGGGGGGTTCAGTAGCCAGGGAAAGGGGATCATAACCAGGGCAGGGTACGGTAGCCGGCAGGGTATTCTACCAGGGAGGGGGCAGACCAGGGGGAGGGCATCATATAGCCCGGGGAGGGCATCATTGCCAGGGCAGGGGGACAGGCCGGGGGGGGGGCAGTAAAGCCAGGGCAGGGCTATTATAGGGAGTCGGGCAGGGGGAGTATTAAAAAACCCGGGGGAGGGGGAGTTTAACCGGGCAGGGCTATTATAGGCAGCCGGGGGGGGGCAGTTTTTAAACCAGGGCAGGGGCAGTATAACCGGGGAGGGCTATTTTAGGCAGCCCGGGCAGGGGGGGTTATACCAGGGAGGGGCGTATTAGCCAGGGCAGGGCTATTATAGGCCCAGGGGGGGGCAGTATAGCCGGACAGGGGCAGTTTAGCCCGGGTAGGGGATTATAGGCGCCAGGGGGGGGACAGTTTTATAGCCCGGGCGGGTATTATAGGCAGCCAGGGCAGGGGCAGTATTGCCCGGGGAGGGGCAGTTATGCCAGGGGGGAGCAGTATATAGCCCGGGAAGGGCAGTATATAGCCCGGGCAGGGCAGGGGCAGTATATAGCCCGGGGAAAGGGGAGATATGCCAGGGGAGGGGGAGGGACAGTATATGCCGGGGAGGGGGAGTATTAGCCAGGGGGGGGGGATATTTTAGCCGGGCAGGGCTTTTATAGGGGGGGCCAGGGCGGGGCGTATTAGCCGGCAGGGGCAGTATATAGCCCGGGAGGGGCAGTATTTGCCAGGGCGGGCTATTATGGCGCCCGGGAGGGGCGTATATCAGGGAGGGCAGGGGCAGAAATAGCCGGGGAGGGGCAAATTTGCCGGGGAGGGCAGGGGGAGTAATAGCCCGGGCAGGGGGAGTATAGGCAGCCCGGGCGGGGCAGTATATAGCCAGGGCAGGGCAGTTATAGCCAGGGAGGCAGGGAGTATATATAGCCAGGGAAGGGGGATAGGGAAACCAGGGCAGGGGGTTATAGCCAGGGCAGGGGAGTATATAGCCAGGGGAGGGGAGGGGCGTTAGCCAGGGCAGGGGCGATAGGCAGCCAGGGCAGGGGCTTATTAGCCGGGAGGGGCGTATAGTCAGGGAGGCTATTATAGGCAGCCAGGCAGGGGGGATTTTAGCCGGGGGGGGAGTATATAGCAGGGCAGGGGTATTATACCAGGGCAGGGCAGGGGCGTAATAGCCAGGGGGGGGCAGTATAGGCAGCCGGGCAGGGCGTTTTACCCGGGGAGGGCATATATAGCCGGGCAGGGGAGGGGCAGTATACAGCCCGGGCAGGGGCAGTTAGGCGCCAGGGCAGGGGCAGTATATAGCAGGGGAGGGGCAGTATAACCATGGCAGGGCAGGGGCAGAAAAGCCAGGGGGGGGCAATAGGCACCAGGGCAGGGCGTAATACCAGGGCAGGGGGGAGTAATAGCCAGGGAGGTATTATAGGGAGCCCCGGGCAGGGGCGTAATTTTCCAGGGGAGGGGATATTAGCCGGGCGGGCTTTATAGGCAGCCCCGGGAGGGGCAGAAAATGCCCGGGGGAGGGCTATTATAGGCCCAGGGAAAGTAAGTAGTTTAAAAAAAATAATACTCACCCCCGTCCCCCCCTTTCACTCTTCACTTGGGGCCTGGGGGCCCCTCACTGCAGAGTGCGGGGCCCCGGGGGCAGGTGCGCAATACATCATTACTTTGTTGCCTGCCCCCGGGCCCCCTGGGAGCTGAAAGGGGGTCGTAATCCGATGTTCAGCCCGGGCGCTGCTTGCCCGCCGGGGGAGGCGGCGGGGGGTGATGGCTGCATGGCTGGGGCGGTGACCCCCCGTGGGTTGTGGGGGAGGGAGGGGCCCTTTTGGCCCCCTCCACAGGGGGCCGGGCCTAATGCACATTGCATCCCTGTAGCGCGCCCCCAGACCGGGGCGGATCGGGGCCCGCCGGGGGGGGGGAAAACCGTCCTCCTGGGGGGCATCTGAGCCGGGCCCCGCGGCCCGGACCCCCGGGCCCCCGGGGAAAATGCCCGGTTTGCCCTATGGTCAGTTGGGTGATGCAGGCGTGAGCATCGCATGTCACTGTCTTTTCCCGTCTTCAACCCCCACCCCCCCAACCCCTCCCGGGCCCCCCATCCCTGTCCGTCAGAGATGCGATGAAGGTCAGTGCTGGCAGAAGGGGAGGGAGGGGAAGAATTAGAAGCCCCCCCGGCGCCTGTAAAAAAAAAAGGGCAGTGTTCCCTTTTACTGTACTGGCCCAGCAGCAAGTAAAGAAAATGGGCAACAATATGAAGTCCGGGGCGAAAAGGGAAGGGGGAGGGAGAAAAAATTCCTAGGGAGGGACAAACACCCCCTCTTTCTGTGGGTGCGGGCTGTCCTGGTTTCTTGGGGAAAGGGTTAATGTGCGGGGGGATGTGGGTGGTTTTTGTTACTTTGGTTTTTTGAAAAGGGGGGCAGGGTATGTCTGCGCATTTTTGCCCCGTTTAAAATGGGATATCGAGGTTCCCTTCCCCAACCTCCCACAAAAGAGATGGGGAAAGGGGCCTGAGTGAATCTGTTTTACAATGGATGCTCACAGTCCCCTGACTGAGCCTATTGGGTTATTTAAGTTTTTTGATTTTCCACCCCGGGGGTCCTGCCTTATAAATCTTTTTAGCTTACGGTTTTTTCTATTTTTGCCCCTTTTTTCTAAGGTACACGTGATTGTATTTTTTCCCCTTTTTTTTGGGGGGCGGGGGTAGGGGGGGGGGGGCATTGAAAAGTTTTTTCAAAGGGGCCCCCGCCATTTCTAGTTACGCCCCCCGATTTTGAATAAGCGTGAACAGAGAAAAAGCCCAAAAAAAATCAATTTAAAAGCTACCTTTTGACCAGAAAAGAAAAAAAGAAAAATTTAAAATTATATTGAGATTACTGCCCCCTGTGAAAATTTTGGAAAAAAAAAGTAAAAAGTAGTGGGCCCCCTAGGGTTCCCACCCCAAAGGGGATTTTTGGGCAAAATTAGGGGTCCTCTTTTTTGTGGGGGGGTCCCTTTTTGGACATTTCCCCTGCTTGATAGGAAGGTTCTATAAAAGGAAATTTTTTTTTAGGGTTTTTAGGTTTAAACTACGTTCAAGTTATTTTTGGAGTAAATTTTATAATAAAAGTTTTAAATATTAATTAGGAATTTTTTTTTTTTTTGGGGTAGTAGTTTTGTTATAATTCCCCGGGGTATTGGGGGAAAACTGTGGTTTCAATACCTTTTTAAAGGGCGGGGAAAAAAGAAAAAATGTCAACGGCACCCCCGGATTTTACATTTCCCTTCTCCCACCCCGTGCAGTATATAAGCCAGGGCAGGGGCAGTATTATTGTCCACGTGGCCCCTGGGCTATTATAGGCTTGCCTGGGCTTGTTTGGCGCAGTATTAATAAGCATGGGGGAGGGCTATTATAGGCTGCTCCAGTGACGAGCTAAGTAGTTTATAAAAAAAATAATCTCACCCGCTGTTCCCCGTCTCTTCTCTCACTCTTCACTCTGGAGCCGGTCTTGGCCGCACTCAAGCAGCGACGTAGTGCACTTGGCTGGGGACCTGCGGAGACAGTGGTGTAGCTTTTGTGCGCAACGGACAGCATTAAATCGTGTGCCTGCACCACTGGCCTCCTTGGGAGCTGAACAGAACGGGGTTCAGTATGATTGTGTTGATGTTCAGGCACCACGTCTCTTGCGTCGCTGCTTGGCACCCGCGTCTGGTGGCAGGCGGCAGGCCGTGATGACTTGCTCCAATGACTGGGTTCGGTGGCACCGACCCGTTGGCAGCGCCGTGTGGCCGCAGTCTTCGTATCAATCGAGGTGATGGGCCTTTCGGCTCCTATGCACACAGGGGGTACCGTGTACTACTTGCGACCTTGCATCCCCTCCTGTTAGCGCGTCACACAGCAACAGCATGCCGGCCACTCGGTCTAATTTGTCCCTCTCACGGGACCCGACTGCAGGGCGGGAAACCACGTAATCCTTGTGACTGGCGACGATCTGAGCCGGCCCCTTGCGGCTTCCCGTGTGTCCCAGCGGCCCGACCGGGCAAATGCCCGGTCTGCCCTTTGCCTACTTATGGTCAGTACTCCTGGGACCTGATGCAGGCGAGCTGAGCAGTCAGCATGTCTCTGTTCTTCCTCTCATGCTCTCACTACCCCCAGTCCCCTCCAACCCAGTTCACCTACCCCCGGAGCCCCCTCATCCTGTTCCAGTACAGAGATGCAGTATGAAGGTCATGTGCTGCAGAAAGGGTGATTGGGATCTGGATTGGCGTAAGGAATTAGAAGCCCCCCAGGCTGACTCGGTAAATAAAAAGCGTCAGTGATTCCTTGTTCACTGGTACTGTCCACTGTCTGCAAGGGTAAAGCAAGATTGTGCATCCAAATTTGATCGAAGTCGGGTTCGGAGATGGGGCTGAGGCGTAAGCGTCGGCATGAGATATACATTCCTTTAGGCACTTTGCCAGTTACAGTTCTGCCACCACCCCTCTGAATGTGCTGCTTGATTCAGGTCATTGGGGTAACTTGGTGTTTGCTGTGTTAGGGTTCTCTTTGTGAGGTGCTAGGTTCTTAGTTGTTTCTTTACTTTCGAGGATTGTGGGTTGGTATTGTTACTTTGGTTTATGAACTGGTTGGGCTTAGCTTATGGTTCTCGCTTTAGGCATTTATGACATCAAGTTTATCATGTATATCTTGAGAGTGTTCTCCATTCAGAAACCTCCGACACAGGAGATGAAAATATGGGAGCTTTTCCTGAGGGAATCTTGTTTACAATGGATGCTAGCACAGTCGCTGATCTGAGGCCTATATGATTACTATAAGTTTGTGATGTTTCCACCACGGAGCGTCATGCACTATAATCTTATGAGCTTACGACTTTTTTCATATTTTTGCACTATTTTTGTTCTATTGAGTACACGTTATTCGTCAATATTTTTATTCCCCTTTTTTATCGGCGGAATGGCGATAGTGGGTTGGGGTGGGCATTGATAAGTTTTGCTGTTTATGGGGCCCAGCCACTTTCTAGTTACGCCCCTGAGCTTAGAATAGCCTTGGTGTAACATCGAGTAACAGCCCAAGAAAACGATCAAATTAAATGCTACCTATGTTTGTACCAGGACAGAAAAGAGGAAAATATATTTATATTGAGATTTACATGCACGCACATGTGAACATTGAAGACAATAAGTAGAAGTATGTGGTCCTGATAGGTGTTCTTGTGACCCAGAGAGATTGTGAAAGATTTACGGCGGTCGCTCTTTTCGTGGCGGCGGTTTCCTCCTGTTTAGGACATTTACTCCTGCTTGATAGGAAGGGTGACTATAATTAGGATTTATTTTAGGTGTATAGGTAATCTACGATCATAGTTATTTTAGGACGTAATATTTTTACTTAATAAAAGTTAAGTATTTGTTAATTTGGACATTATTTTTTGGTGGGATAGGTAGTTTGTCTATTGTGTTACCAGTGATATTGGGAGTTTATTTAGAATGTCTGTGGGTTTCACATACCTTTGACCAGGTACGGAAAAAAGAGACGAAAAATGTCTAACTGTCACCATGGATTACATCCCTGTCGTTCCCAGCTGGTATGCTTGCCGAGGCCTTAAGCATTTGTGTAGCATTCTGCGATCTTGATCGAAGCGGCATGGACAAAACAACTTTTAGATTCTCGGCCGGGTTAACAGAAAACAGCCCAAGGAGAAATTTCAGTATTAAACACTGACCTGTTGTAACCAGTACAGAAAAGAGGAAAATAACCATCAACTGGCACCCCAAGGATTGCCAGCAGTCTCCCATGCGGGTACTCGCCCGCCTTAAGATGTGTAGCATCTGTGATCTGATGAGGGCAGCACTTTAAGCTTTAGTTATGGCCTGTTGACGGAAAAAAGCCCTATAGGGAATACATTCAATTAAACACTACACTTTGACCAGTATACCAGACATAAGAGAAAAAAGTCAAACGGCACCTCAGGATTGCCAGCTGTAAGTCTCCCATGCTGGTACTGGCCCGTGCATTAAGATAGTGTAGTATCTGGATATGAGCGAGGGCAGGCACATTAAGCTTTAGAATGGCCGTTGACGGAAAAGCCTAATGAAAACATCAATTAAAACACTACCTTTGACCAGGGCGGAAAATAGAGAGAAAATTTTCAACGGCACCCGGGATTCCCAATTCTTCGCCCTCCCTCTCCCACGCTGTTACTTGCCTGGGCATTGTATGCTGTGTAGCATCTAGCGATCTGATTTGAGGGCAGGTATCCTAAGGTTTGAATGGCCATTGATGGAAAACAGTTGCAGAAAACATCTATTAAATGCTACCTCTTGACGCCAGTGATCGGGGGGAAAAAGAGAAAATGTCAACGGACCCGGGATACTCCAGTCCAGTCATCCACGCGGCTTTCTTTGCCGGGCCTTTAATGGTCGGTAGCATTCTGCAATATGATGAGGGCCAGGCACATTCAGCTTTATAATAGCCTTATGACAGGAGTGAAACATCAATTAAATTGCATTACCTTTCAGAGGGACGGAATAGAGAAAAATGTCAACAGGCAACCCGGGTATCCCATGCTAGCTCTCCCACGCTGTAATGGTCGGGCCTTAGCTGGTGAAGCATCTGCGATCTGACGAGGGCCTAGGCTCATTCCAGCTTTTAGAATGCCATTGACAGAGTGTGACAGGCCTAGTTCAACGATCATTTAAAAACTATACATTATGACCTCGGTAGGAAGGGTAAACGAGAAAAATGTCAACGGCACCTAGAGATCCTCAGCCCAATCATTTGCCAGGCCTTAAGCTGTGTAGCATCTGTGATCTGTTGAGGGTAGGGACATTCAGCTTAGAATGAACGTTGACAAAAATCAACCCAAGTCATCGTCATTTAAACTCTACATATGTGTCCTGTGGTTATAGGGTAAGAGACAGAAAAACGTCTAACAGATGATCAAGGATTCCTCCAGCCGTCTCCCACGTTGGTACTTGCCGGGCTCTGTAAGTGCTGGTGTTAGTATCTGCGCAATTTTGACAAGGCAGGCACAATATCAGCTCAGATTTGCCTGTTGATCGGAAAAAGCCAGACCAAGGAAAACCTATCAATTAAACTGCTTCTTGATCAAGGTCGCTTGCTTGCTTGAAAAGATGAGGAAAAAATATCAAAGACACTTGGGTATTCCCAAGGTCTAGGTCTCGATGCTGGTATTTGCCTAGGAATTAGGTGTTGTTTGCATTGCTGAGATCTGAAGAAGGCATGGCACATTCAACTTATACATGGCCGTTGTCAAAAACAAACCCGAGTGTGAAAACATCTATGTTCATTTAACGCTACCTTTCTTGACCCAGGAGGGAAAATGAGAAAAAAAAATCGACGGCAACCCTGAGAATTCCAGCCCAGTCTCCCCAGCTGGGTACTTGCCTGGCCTGTAAGCTTTTGATGTGAGCATCTTGCAAATCTGATGTGTCTGAGGGCAGGGACAAAGACTAGCTTAGAACGGGCCATTGAAAGAAAACAACCCAAGTCAATCGTGTCATTTAAAGATCTACATATGACCAGGTATAGGTAAGAGATAGAAAATTTGTCAATGGCCCACCCAGAATACCCAGGCCAGTCTCCAACCACTGTCTACTTGCCAGGCCTTTAATGCTGGGTTTTCATCTGCAATCTGATCGATGGGCTAGATTACATTTTCATCTTTGAATGGCCTCTTGACATGAAAACATGCCCAAGAAAACATCAATTAAACGCGTACCTTTTGACAGGACGGAAAAGTAAGAAAACAATGTCAAGGGCACCTCGAGATTTCCCTCAGGCAGTCTCCCACGCGGGCTACTTGCAGGCCTTATAGCTTTGTATTGTAGCTTCTGCCATCCTGATGAGGGCAGGTACAAAGCAGGCTTAGTATATGGCCATTGACGGAACACAAAACCCATCTGGAAAACATCAATTTAGAAACGGTTGTACTTTGACCAGTATGACCGAAAAGAGAAATAATGTCAAGGGGCACTGGATTCCCAGCTAGTCTTCCTACGCTTGTATTTGCCAGAGGTCTTAAGGTGTGTAGGATATGTGGATTATGATTTTGAGAGAAGGAACATTACAGCTTAGAATAAACGGTTAAATTCAGAAAACAGCCCAGAATAACACGATTTAAACGCTACCTCTGACCAGGACAGAATAAGAGAAATAATGTTCAACACGCCACCCGGGACTTGCCACAGCCAGTTCTACCAGTGTTTTTGGGACTTGCCGGGCACCTTATTCCTGTTGTTAGCATCTTCGCGATATGACGTAGGGCAGGTGCAATTTACAAAACTTAGAAGGGGCCGTTGACAAAAACAAGGCCAAGGAAAAAACATCAAGATTAAATGGTTTACCTTTACTCCGTCACAGAAAGTGGAGAAATGAAACAGGCAACGCGCACCCGGGATTACCAGCCAGTCTCCCACGCAGGTACTTGCTGGGCATTAAGCTGTCTTGGAGCATCCGCGGATCTGACAATGGTAGATATTAAGCTTAGATTGGCTGTGAACGGTAAAACAGCCCAATGACATATAAACTTCAATTAATCGCTACTTTGACAGGTATTGGAATTAAGAGGAACAATGTACAATGAAACCGGACTGTGCCACACGCTGGTACTTGCCAGGACTTAAGCTGGTGCAGCATCTGTGATATTATGACTCAGTGCAGGACGATTCACAGTATAGAATTGGCCATCGACTAGAAAACAAACCAAAGTAACGGCATTTCAACTTCTACATTTGACCAGGAGTGTGATAAGCAGAAAAATGTTGCATCTAACGGCAACCCGGGGCATTCCCAGCCAGTCTCCCATGACTGGTTACTTGCGGGCCTTAAGCTGTGTGACATCTGCGATCTGACATTGAGTGCAAGCACAATACAAACCTTTAGATAATGGCTGTTGACAGAAAACAATCCAAGAAAAACATCCCCAAGAATAACTTAAATTAATACCCTTACCTTTGAGCCTAGATACAGACAAAGAGAATAATGTTTCAACTCGGCGCAGTGTCGAGTATTTCCCAGCTCAGTCTCCCTTCGCTGGTAATTGCCGGGCCTTAAGCTGTGTTGCATCTTTTGTTGATTTCTTGTATGTTGTTGTGAGGGCTTAGGGCACATTAAGCTTAGAATTGGCTGTGGACGGAAATGTCAGGTTCCTTCATCAAAACATTTCAATTAACGCTACCTTTGGACCCTGCGACGGAAGGAAATAAGAGAAAAACGTCAACGGCACACCGGGTCATTCCCAGTTAGTCCCCACACTGATATTTTTGGGGCAGACCATAATGGAGTTGTCACCCACAGGGTTTCAAAGAATTGCATGAAAGTTAACAGAAATTCTTGTCTCTTCCTGGTTCAGACTTAATGTGCATAAGCTCCATGCTTGTACGCATATGCATCCGTGCTTTCAGATGCTTATATTAGATTTGATTAGCTTTCTCAAACTTCTCACAGGCTTCTTATCTGTTGTGCCAATAACAAAAGCCCTAATACAGAGCTGTTTACTTGAGATAAATCAAGGCTTTTTACTGTCTGGCAGCCATCAGGACACTGACTGAAGTCTGCCTAAACCGTGTGATGACTCACTCTCTGTTATTTCATTAACAAACAGCCCAGGGAGATTTGTTGTGTACAGGTCGGTTTTATGAGGGAACTGAAAATAGCCATGGAGGTATTAAATCACTTTGTTCTCTTTAGGTTGGAAAACAGTTAGGAAATCAATGCAATATATTTTGGACAAATGTCTTTATTTTGTGTTCCCTACAATTTGAAAGCTATTCTTTGTAGCGAGACAACCCCTTTAAGCTGTGTAGCATCTGTGATCTGACGAGGGCAGGTACACGCAGCTTAGAATTGCCATTGGCAAACAAAAACCCAAGTCAACATCATTTAAACTTTACATATGACCAGGAAGGGTAAGAGAAAAATGTCAAAGGCACCTGGGGCATCCCAGCCGAGTTCTCCCACGCTTGGTTCCTTGCGGGACTTAAGTGTGTGTTAGCATTTTTGCGATCTGACCAAGGGTTCAGGCACATTCAGCTTCTAGAACTGTGCCGTTGTCACATGAAATACAGTATCAAGAAGTAAGAACAGTTCAAGGAAAACATCAATTAAACGCTACCTTTGAACAGGCGGAAAAAGACGGAAAAAATGTCAAAGGCACGTGCGATTCCCAGCAAGTCTCCAATGCTGGTATTTGCATGTGTAGCATATGCGATCTGACAAGGGCAGGCACATACAGCTTAGAATAGCCGTTAACGGAAAACAGCCCAAGAAAACATAAATTAAATGCTACCTTTGACCAGGACATAAAAGAGAAATATTTCAACAGCACCCGGGATTCCCAGCCAGTCGCCCATGCCTATACTTGCCAGACCTTAAGCTGTGTAGCAGCTGCGATCTGACGAGGGCATTCATATACAACTTAGAATGGCCATTGACGAAACGCAACCCAAGAAAACAACAATTAAATGCTACCTTTGACCAGGACGGAAAAGAGAAAAATGTCAACGGCAACCGAGAATCCCAACCAGTCTCCCACACTGGTACTTGCCGAGCCTTAAGCTGTGTAGCATCTGCAATCTGATGAGGGCAGGGACAATCAGCTTAAAATGACCATTGACAGAAAGAAAACCAAGTAAACGTCATTTAATCTCTATATATGACCAGGAAGGGTAAGAGAAAAAAGTCAACGGCACCCAGTATTCCCAGCCAGTCTCCCACGCTGGTACTTGTCGGGCCTTAAGCTGTGCAGCATCTGCGATTTGACGTGGGCAGGCACATTCAGCTTATAATGGCCGTTGACAGAAAACTGACCAAGAAAACATCAATTAAACGCTACCATTGACCAGGACGGAAAAGAGAATATTGTCAACGGCACAAGGATTCCCAGCCAGTCTCCCATGCTAGTATTTGCCAGGCCTTAAGCTGTGTAGCATCTGCGATCTAGCAAGGGCAGGCATACTCAGCTCAGAATTGCCATTGACTGAAGCCTGTCCCAGTCAACATCATTTAAACTCTACATATGACCAGGAAGGGAAAGAGAAAAATGTCAATGGCATCCGGGATCCCCAGCCAGTCTCCCAAGCTGGTACTTGCCGGGCCTTAAGCTGTGTAGCATCTGCGATCTGACGAGGGCAGGCACATTCAGCTTATAATGGCCATTGATGGAAAACAGCCCAAGAAAACATCAATTAAACGCTACCTTTGACCAGGACGGAAAATAGAAAATTGTCAACGGCACAAGGATTCCCAGCCGGTCTCCCATGCTAGTATTTGCCAGACCTTAAGCTATGTAGAAACTGTGATCTGATGAGTGAAGGTATACTGAGCTCAGAATGGCCATTGACGGAAGCCTGTCCCAGTCAATGTCATTTAAACTCTACATATGACCAGGAAGAGTAAGAGAAAAATATCAATGGCACCCGGGATCCCCAGCTGGTACTTGCCGGGCCTTAAGCTGTGTAGCATTTGCGATCTGACGAGGGCAGGCAAATTCAGGTTAGAATGCCCGCTGACGGAAAACAGACCAAGAAAACATCAATTAACCGCTACCTTTGACCAGGACGGAAAAGAGAAAAATGTCAAAGGCACGTGCGATTCCCAGCAAGTCTCCAATGCTGGTATTTGCATGTGTAGCATATGCGATCTGACAAGGGCAGGCACATACAGCTTAGAATAGCCGTTAACGGAAAACAGCCCAAGAAAACATAAATTAAATGCTACCTTTGACCAGGACATAAAAGAGAAATATTTCAACAGCACCCGGGATTCCCAGCCAGTCGCCCACGCCGGTACTTGCCAGACCTTAAGCCGTGTAGCATCTGCGCTCTGACGAGGGCAGGCACATACAACCTAGAATGTCCATTGACAGAAATCAACCCAAGAAAACATGAACTAAATGCTACCTTGACCAGGACGGAAAAGAGAAAAACGTCAACAGCAACCGAGAATTCCAGCCAGTCTCCCACACTGGTACTTGACGGGCCTTAAGCTGTGTAGCATCTGAAATCTGATGGGGGG
>JAODAL010069152.1:0-16487 GCA_025379985.1 Phyllomedusa bahiana | reverse complement strand
CTGGTTTTTTTCCCAGAATTTGCTTGGACCTTCTCAGTGGAGAGGGGGAAAACGATGGGGTAGTGTCAATACGGGTCCGCCACAAAAGGGAGAGGGCGGTCGCAGAAGTCCGCTGATATGATTCGACAGCCTACGGTCAGCGCAAACCCCGCTCCTCGCTTATCGCCGTCAAAAGGTCCAGGACCTCTCAAGCCTGGGCCTTCTTTGAGCAAGCCTCTGATTCACCAGCGATGTCATATGCCGCCTTTGCCGTAAACGCATAAGTAGAGGCAAGAACCTTAAGTGGTTAACCACCACAAACATGTCTAGTACATGCAGCGAATGCATGAGTTGAAATGGAGGGAACACTTGGCCAAAAAAGGCCAGACCGACGCCGGGCCTCCAACCACTGTCACACCCTCTGTCTCCGCCTCCTCCTCCTCCGCCACCACCAAGCGTTCCTCAGCTGCCCATGTCTCTCAGAGTCATGATCAGGGATCAGCCTCCGCTTCAGGCCTCCACCGTCGCCCGAGTACCACCAGCACCACCAGAGACCCATCGTACCCATCGGCCAGTCTAGCAGCCAGCCTTCTGTCTTCCAGGTTTGGGAGCAGAAGAAACACTTTCACCCAAACCATCCAAAGCCAAAGCCTGAATGTCGGCATTGCCAGGCTTTTGGCCTTGGAAATGTTGCTTTCCGTTGGTGGACACAGATGGGTTCCGCCACGTCATGGCCCTCGCCTGCCCCAATACCAGATGCGAGCAGGCATTTCTTTGCCAGAAAAGCCGTCCTGCCTGGCCAGCCACGTGTCATCTAAATTTCAAGAGCGTTGTCTGCATCTGTGTCCGGAAAAGTCCATTCACCACCGACACATGGACGAGTAAGCACGGCCAAGGCCGCTATTTCTCTGTGACAGCTCACTGGGTGAGCTATGGTGGATGTCTCTGGGGGTGACGGTGGCTCTCAGGCTCGGAGCACGCTCTTCAAAACCGCAGGGATGGTGCAGGGCTCTTTCCCCAAGGTCCTCTGGTGGCATCACGTGCCAGAGACACCAGGCGTGTTGAAATTAATCTGCATTGGAGACCGTCCAACACACAGGTCAGGAGCTGTGGACGGCTCTAGCAACGAGACGAGCGCTGGCTGGGTGACAAGAACTTGTGCCAGGCAAGGTGGTGTGCGATAAGGGCGAAATCTGCTGGCCGCCCTTAAGATCGGTAGGCTGGAGCACATCCTTGCCTGGCACATGTATGAACCTTGTCGTCCAGAAATTTCTAAAGAGCTACCCGGGTCTGGACTGCCTGCTGAAGAAGGCTCGAGGTCTGAGTTCGCACTTCCGCCGTTCGACCCTGCCTCGTCACGCCTGGCTGCGTTTGCAGCGTCAGCTCGGCCTCCCGTCAACCGTCTCATTGTTGACGTGGCACACGCTGGAATTCCCCTCCACATGCTCCAGCGATTGTGGCAGCAGCGCAATGCCATTACGCAGTACGAAGTGACACATGGCCTGAAAAGCAGCGGTACGGACCTGGGGGGGTGTTAACCCACCGAGAGTGGGGCAGGTGAAAGAGCTCTGACCATCCTTGCCAGTTTTGAAAAAGCCCCCAAAAATGGTCGTGGGACAATCCTTGTCAGTGAGCATTGTGGTGATCTAGTTCGGGAAACGTTTTTGGGACATTGAAAAAAACAGGTCCGCCGGGACGGAGGGGGAACGGACAAAATGCGGACCGGAGCCTTTTTCGTCAAACCCACAAGGCCCGAATTTTTCACAATTTATCGGTCTTCATTAGGCAGTGGTTGGGGGGGTCCAGAGTAGTGCAGGTGGCGATCAGTTAGGGTGATATCCAGGCAAGTCGGGGCTGTGTTAAAGCTGTCCCGGAGGGGGAGGGGAGGAGAGGAGGGGAGGTTTCCCTTTGACACCGTGTTACAAAGTCCCTCCCGGGAAAAGGGGTTTGGCGGAATTTGGGGCGGGGGAGGAAGATGGGGAAGACGTTTGCTGTCCCCCGACCAAGGTTGGAAAAATAAAGGCTCCTTCTACATGAGTGCTTGGATGCTAAAATTTCCTAAAAATGACCCTCGCTTTAAAGGGCCATCAAAATGAACAAAAGTTAGGGTGGCCCCCCTCCTGGACCCCCGGGTACAAAACAAAACTCAGCATTTTCCCTTCCACCCCCCAAATAGAGAGTAAAATGCGGGAAATGGAGACCTTGTGATTGATCAATGGGACATCGTTGCTTGCTTACGTTCCCCAAATGTCACGGTGGAAAACATCAGCGACGTGACGCGTGGTCCCAAAGTAGGCGAGCGGCAGGCCCGGGAAAGGGGGCAGAAGCCCATGGGTGACCTTGGCATTTTTGTTTTCCACCTCACCCCGCATGCAAAGCAGGGCACATCCAAAACAAAGGATCAGTTTTAAATATGGTGCAGACTATTGGTCTCAACAGTGTTTTTGGTGTTCCGGACCAATAGACTTCTGGGTATCCCAAAAAGGACGAAAGGCCGAGTGGGTATCACGCCATAGGGGTTGTTGCCCCCGCAGCCAGGCATATCGAGGGACCTTTGCACAGATGGAGGAGTCATTTCGACAAAGCATCCGGGGTTTACCGATAATGTGGTGTTTGGGTTTCTCAAAATGAACAGGATGGATCTCTGTTTTTGTTGTGGCCCCAATTGCCGGGTCAATTGTTGCCGGTCTACTTCAATTCCCTTTTTAAAAGAAATGGTCCCCTTGAAAAATTTTTTTTAAAATGATATTTCTTACTGAAATTTTTTTTTTCTTTTAAACGTTTTTTGGGTTGGTTTTTGGAGGGACTGTAAAAACAGCAAAGGGTTTTTGACAACACCGTATTCCATTTTCCTTTATTTAAAAAGTTTTTTGCATTGTCAATAGTTTTGGGTCAGTTTCTGTGGAACGCTATAAATTTGTCCCCTTTTGGGAAAGAAATGTGGTTCTAAGGGCATTTCTCCCTCCAATTTTTAATAGTGGTGAGAAGTAATATTTATAATTTTTTTGGGTCATGTAGTGTGGATTACAGCATTAAAACATGGGTCCTTTGGAATCAGATTGTGGCTCTAAGTGGCATTTCTCCCTCACAATTTTAACAGTGGACCTGAGAAGTCATTTTTACAATTTTTTTTGGGTCTTTGCTGGCTTTGAAATGCAGCATACTACAGTTCCTATTATAAAATATATAAATGTTGTTTCTAACAGACCATTTGTTCTTACATAATTGACCAAAGTGGCTCATGGGTCATGCTTTGAATTTTGGGGCATTTTGCTTTGTAATTGCATAGCATTACTACAGGTCCCTATTAGAAAAAATGTTGTTTCTAATAGACTCTTTTGTCTTCACAATTGTCTTATGTGGCTCTTGGGTCATGCTTTGAATTTTCGGGGGCATTTTTGCTGTGGACTTTGCAGCTATACTAGAGGGTCCTATCTAAAAAATGTTGTTTATAACAGGACATTTGTTCTTCACATTTGTCAAGAGTGCTCAAGGGTGATGGTGCTGTCAGAAACAACAGGATTAGGTAGTCTATGTTTAATGGAAAACATATTGCCAAAAAGTCTTGTGTTGCAAGATCTTTACTTTCGCGATCAATCATGTTTGGAGACATACCCATTTTAATTCAATGGAAAAAAAGTAAACAAAGACATGGTGGGATTCATTATTTAAAAACTGTGTTTTCTTGAATTATACTCTAAAACTTGCATGTACAAAATAGCTGTTAATAAATTTCCTCTGAATTGTAAAGGGAGGTACAGGGAAAAAATTGACCAGTTGTTGGTTATTCAGAGGACATGGAGTATGGAGCACGGACAGAGAACAATGCTACTGAGACCATTTCTCCAGCACGTTGAGTTAAAATGAGAAAAAGAATGCCAAGATAAAAGGGCACACTGGGTGTAACAGGTGGTTAAACACAGTATTTCCAAGTGAAGCTCATTGGTCCACACTCATACGGAGGGAACAAGCGCTACCCAGTATTGACTGTGACTGAGGAAGGCTGGAGTTCTCACACTTCCTTCCGCACTATGCTTCAGCACGACAGTTTTCGTTGATGCGTCATCTGGGCATTTTAACTGCGTGTTAAATAGATGACGGACGCCAGACTGGGCTATCACGCACCACTGTAACTCCGGCCCTGGGTCATGCTGAGGACCAGGGACAGTATAGCAATGTCCAGTGAAATAAATGGTGGTGAAAGACTCATTTTTCCGAGGGCACTTTTTAAGTGGGGGTCATGCAGGTTTGGGGCTATGCTGTGGACCAGGTCAGGGATATTCAATGTCCAGTTTCAAGTAGATGCATGGTTTCAAATCATACTTCCTTCTGGCACTTTTCATTTGTGGGTCGTGTGATGCAGGTTTAAGGGTCGGGCTGTGGTACAAGACAGGGATAGTGAATGGTCGTGTTTTTTTTTCTGTGACTTTTTTTAACTAAGTGTGTGCCTAAGATGTGCACGTCCTTTGACTTTTTTGGGATTTTTTTTTTTCAGCTTCCCCACCTTGTTTGGGTTAATAATAAAGGGGGTTTGTTGCTCCCCCCATAGATTTTAATGGTCATGCTCAAATCGACGCCCCCCTACGAAAAACCTTATCGATAGCGGCCGACTATCATCGATCTCGTAGCCAAGCTACGCTCAACACAAATCATAGACCAAATTAGAGGGGGCTTGCTTTACAGATGCAAGGCCATTTATGTCCCGCTATTTTGTTAATTTGTGGCTCGTTCCATTTAAAATTCGAAAATCTGGGATTAATTTGGAAAGGGCTTTGAATGTCCCCCCTCACTCTTCCATGGACAGGGATAAACTTATTAACCAAACCCAGAATTGAGCTCTTGCCCTGATTTCGCAGAACACACTCCTGTCATGAAGGGCTCATGGCTCGCATATGGGACTATTCTGCTCTGATGACCCTTTGACTCCTGTTAGTGACAATCCTGCTTTAACTTTGATAGGCTCTTCTGGCCCTTCGAGAGGTAGGGTCAAAGCCCTAGTATTCAATGAGATCACAACACAATCATCCTTAACAGCCTAGGGGGAAGTAATTGAACTGCTAGGAGGCTCATCAGAAGGGTGACCGCAGCATATACAGGTCAGTTACTTTTATAATGAGAATAAAGTGAAACTGAACCTGCATAGAGATCTGACTCCTTTTGAATGTCTATGTGTCGGTGCCACTCTGCCTACCCACTTAATTTTTCAAACATACCATCTGATCATTCGGTCTCTGACTTCAACTGTACCTACCTATCAAGGTAACTGAGAGCACGAAATTCAGCATCCAATTCCAGAGGAAGACTGGGCTAAGTCATACACCAATACTATTGTGACATAATCACAATAAAACATAGATAAGATACAGGAAACAAACACTAATGAGGAATTGAGAAATTATCACAATAGAATACAGTCCACAAAGGAATACACACTATTAAAAGAAACAGCTTTGGAGTAAAGATAAATACTACTGTAACTTTAGATCAAATGCTGATTTAGGCTATGTCTACACAGCACTGGATTCTCATCGGATTTTCCTCGGATCTAGTTTTTAGAATCCACTGAAAATCCGACTGTAACCAGTGCCCCATAGACAACTATAGAAAATCCAGTTATACAGTACCCAGTGTTGTGTAGACCACAATGAGGGCCCAGTGTGACATACACTGCCTGAAGCAGAAGAATAAGAGCAGCGAGCAGCAGTAGGTTATTGCAGCCATACTCACTACTCAAGGGCCCCAATCATGGTTCAGGGGTCCCTTGGGGAATCACTAGTTTTCTGGTGGGACAGACCAAGCCTATATACATAAAAGAATTCTTGGAAAAAAATAAAATTAACATATAGCCTATAAGGACATCATATAGGAATCTGCCTACAAATAAGGAGAAACATTAGTATAAACTAGCACCATTTAAAAGGAACCTGTCAGGCAGTTTATGCTACTCTCTCTGACAGCAGGATATGATAGAGGGAGAGAAGCTGAGCTCTATGATATATAGGTTATATGATTTACAGCAGGAGTTAAAAGCAGAGAAAATGCTGACTGGATTCTTTAAGAGACAATAGGAGTTGATGACTCCTGATTACCCCGCCTACATACCATGACTGATAGCTTTCCCTATATCAGTGTGTATGCAGAGCTAACTGTCAATCACTGTATGTGGTTGGGGTCAGCAGTACTTTCAGTTTGACAGATTTCTGTACTTTTTACTCAGAAATCCTGCTTCAAATCATATAAAGCCATAGGAGGAACTATCGCCATAGCAGAGGTAGCAGCTGCTACGGAGCCCGCAGCATTTGAGGTGCCTGGCCTAGCAGCATGTGGTGTTTTATTTTATAAGCAGGAGCAGGACTATAGACTCCTCCTCCGTCTCAAACTGTGCTTAGAGCGGGACAGTCGGAAGCAGTAACCGAAGAGGTCAGCTGATCTAGTGAGTTGTGAGCAGCTGGCTGCACACTGACTCAGTTCCTGACTAATTTAGTTTCTATATCTTTTTGCCAGAATATGGAGCTGTTAAAGGGGATTTATCGCGTCATCAGTTTGTGTGTTTCATTGTACTTTAAATTTCTCAGCTCTTCAAATCCAGGGGCGTTTCTTCCCCTCCCAGCTGGATGTTTCTTAACTGAAAGGGGAAGACATCATCCCCCCTCCCCTTCACTGATCATGCTCGCTCCCGAGTCAGTGTGCTCTTTACCCCTCTCTGCCCTAGCCCCAACATGTCACTGTGTCGTTCCCTCCCTATGCAGTCCTTATTTTGTAAAGAGCGATTTCTTTACATACCAAAAGCCTGCATTCAGTCTAGACAGTCTTCTATGAACTCAGAGCACTGATCTCTTCTCCTCTCACAGCTGGAGGTTTGTTACAGTTGAATCCAATCTTCTATGAACTCATCCAGAGCAGCACAGATCTGTTTCCCTTTTATGTTTACACACAGGAGCATTAGGCACCAAGCACAATTTTGCTGTTTTCTGATTGTATATATGTGAACCTCTATGGTGTTGTGACTAGAGGCAAGTCTCCACAGATGCCCAGGAGATATATCTTATAAACTTTATCATTGTGGAAGGGCACAAAAAATTAAAATTTTACTTTTATTTAGACTAAATTAAAATATTACTCTTAAAATTATATCACACACGCATACTTTCATAGATAAACCGCAAAGAACACTTATACAGGGAAACAGGACATTTAGGTAGCAGTAGTTTGGAGTGTTTGAAGTGTTTGGGGAGAGTACTGACCCTATACACCCTCAAAAACAACTGTTAATATCCTAACCTAATGTACCGGAATATTACACGTCCCGATAAGGACGGCCCCGGCTGGAACCTGCCCCTAGTATAACTTACCCTAGATTACCCTCAGTATGGCAAATGTATCATAGGGTAAGGAAAAAATAAGCCTTACTTTACTATAGTCCCAACATGTTTCGACGCCTACTCAGATCTCCTCAGGGGAAAATGATTGGTAGGCTAGAAAAAATAAAGATTAAATAAATTATATCAGTGCTAAAAAAAAAATGTATGGTATTTGTTCTTTTTTTTTGAGCACTGATATAATTTATTTCATTAGGTTAGGATATTAACAGTAATTTTTGAGGGTGTATAGGGTCAGTACTCTCTACAAACACTTCAAACACTCCAAACTCCTGCTACCTAAATATCCTGTTTCCCTGTATAAGTGTTCTTTACGGTTTATCTATGTATGTAGCGCTGTGTGATATACTGTTTTATGATTGTAGAAGCAGCTGCAGTGTTACTGTGCAGCTGCTGGCTGTGCAGGGTGAAATGCTGACGGCCCCATATTCTGAGTGATAGAGGCAGGAATGCACGCTCCCGTGAATACGACCGGGGGCCAGACAGAATGTAAATTAGTAGAGCCGGCAGCCAATGAAATGAAAGGAGGTGGAATCCGATCAGCACTGGGGAACAGTGTTTACACAAAACGAAGATAAGGCAGACTGTGAAAACTAGACAGCTTTGCAAATGACATCCAATTGCAAAGTTGCTTGTTTTCACTGTCCCCTTATTCTGAAGACCATTTAATGTAATGATACAACCCCTTTAAGCTCTCTGCACAGTTGAGTGTAGAGCTGGACGGCTCCACATTCAGGGAGCATCCACTGTGAACTGATAATGGCCTCTCTTCTCCAGATGCTGATGACAGGTGAGACAGGAGAAGAGAAAAGAGTCTTCAGTTTAGAATAAAAGCTGCCGCTATCCAACTCTGCCCTCTCTAAACTTCAGGCACTGTATAGCTGGACAATCCTCATTCAGGGAGCATTCAGGCACAATGTATAGCTGCTGTCTCCCATCTGAATTGTATAAAAAGTACTGTAAACATCCAGCCCTTGTGTATATAAGTGTTTTACCGCTTAGCTCTTGGACGCCATCCGTGACCATCCTGGGAGTCATGCTTTGCTTTTGGGTTCGCCGTCCTTAGTGGAATGGTTACACCAACATATGTCACACGGTTTCTGTCCAACACTGGCCTCAGCTAGCTTTATTCACAAGCACAGAAACAACAGGATAGAGAACCCCCGACCATCTAGCCACTAACTAACATCATTAAAGACCCTCTCTAAACTGTGGTCTGGATCTACTGTCCAGCCCCCCACCAATACCATACAGTCACTGTACACTCTAGGCTTCCCTTAAGTATTGCCGGGCAAGCGTCTCTCCACAGCTCCTCTGCAACTCCCAGCACTAAACAGCTGACCACACCACCTGATCATCTGAAGTATCAGGCTTTTAGTAGGCCTCCAGGGACATACAAAAAGGGTGTTCTGGTACGTGGGAATGGCCACCCATCGAATGCTATAGCCATTCCGGGAAAAGCCAGCCTATAATAGCTGGGTATCAGCCATACTAGGTACACATGTCAGAAACCTATGGCTACTGACACAAAATAGCTGCCATGCATAAACATACAAGTTGATGTTTTCAAACCAGAAGTTTACATACACGATATAAAATGACATATATGCATGTTTTTTTTCACTATCTGACATGAAATCAGAATAAACCTTACCCTTTTTAGGTCAATTAGGATTACCAAAATAATTTATATTTTGCCAAATGCCAGAAAAATGAGAGAGAATTTTTTAAGGCATTTTTGTTACTTTCTGAAGAGTCAATAGTTACTCATTCCATTAGTTTTTGGTAATTGCCCTTAAACTGTATGATTTGGGGTCAAACTTTTTGGACATCCTTCCCAAGCTTCTCCAATAGTTGGAAAAGGGAATTTTTTGGATAATATAAAAACCCCTGTTCACAGTAAAGCTAGACTCTGCTACATCTGTAGGTGAAAACAAAGCCCAATTTTGGTCAAGAACAGCAACTAGGGAAAAAAATTTCCTGTGTTTCAAAAATTATATGCTTTCCAAAAAAAGATCATTAAGTCCATTTTTAAAGATTTCTCGCTCGTGAACGGCTTTTAAAGCACTGAGGGCTGAGGCACTACAGTGGGAATACAGGCAGAGTTTGCACAAAAAAGGGCATTTAGGGAAAGAAAATGGAAATTCTTGCAGAAAAAATGTGAACATGCCCACGCCAGACAAGTTTAAAAGGTTCAGAACAAGCTGCTAGTGGAAGTGAAGGGAGCATTCCAGCATAATGGAGTGGAGTAGAAGACCCTGTTAAGCCACGAAGATTGTGCAAAGCAAAACCGAATCTCTGTAGCCACCAATGTTTCCCAGCACAACAAATAAGATCGTTCGAAAAACCTGCATTTAAAAGCCCCAAAAGTCCTACCCCATGCTGCATCCTGTACCTCCTTCACACACCATAAGGCACCAAAGCCGTACACTTCTGCAACCTCAACAAAAGAAATGAGGCCCAAAAAACCAATATGCCGCAATTTTGCCAAGCCCTGACACCATGCCGTCCGCTTCACTATAATTAGACCTATCGCTGAAAAACTGTCTTGAATGAATGCCTATGCGGTTCCATTGTCCCTATGTCTATAATCAATCCCCACTAACAACTGATCAGCACTATCAGCCTCAATTCCCTGTCTGAAGTCAGAAAGGTCAGACATGTCAGAGTTTGCAATTTTCATGGTCCGCCTGATCTTACTAAAACAGGCCTCCCGGGTTTGATGACGGCCTGGAACTACAATCCTGGAAATTGCCTTAGAACTGAAATTTGATATTTTGGCATTACAGTGTACCCTGCAGGCCCGCGTCTACAGAATGTATCAAAAGATCAGAGCTGTTCTATTACAAATCCTGTGGTAGGTTTTTAGTGGGTTGGGAGAGACTAGAACGGGGCTTGGCAGTCCAGAAGCCCTAGAGGGTGCTTGTTTCTGGCTTAAAATTTTTCCCAAAAATATTGGCAAAGACAATGAGAAGTTCCAAGAACCGGGATTACTCTTGGGTTCCAACTGACCAAAGAACAGACTTACCTGGCCTCAGTTATGGGGCCCGCTCGTGGGGGAAACCAAAATTTTTCCAAGCTGATACAATATTCAAGAAAGTTGGGAACCTCGGGTCAAGTCAAAAAGGGGGTACACATTTTCCTTTCCCCCCTTTTTCCCTCTTCTGTGAGTTTTTAAAAAAGGAACATTGCAGAGTCCAAGAATGACCCCCAAACTTTTTCACAGCGAGTTGGTGGTCCGCTTTATCTCCTCCTAAGCATGACAGTTCCATTAACAACGGAATCGTAGAGGACCTTTTTCAGAAAAAAGATTGACATTTTTTTGCATTACAATCTTGGATAGACAGCCAAAGTGAGAAAATTTAAAACCCAAATTGTCTATGCCTAATTCATAAAAAGCCACATCCTCTCAAGAAATGTATCGGCTTCAGAAAGAAACTGCTTCAGGAACGTAAAGAGCTCCTGACAAAATTTGGGATATGTTACAAATGTTGTGCTTCCACAGAACATTTTGCTAAAGATTGTAAAGCTGTTATTAAGTGCATTTAATGTGACAGTGTCATCCTCCCAGTCACCGCCAGTGGCAAAGCATGGCAGGGAGAAATTGGACCAAACTGTAAATCCTACAACTGTATATTCCAAATTCACAGAAGTTTGCGGTGAAGGTCTCTATGACAAGTCCTGTGCAAAGATATTTCTGGTCAAAATACCGGTATATCTCAAGGATCATCCAGAAAGAGTCCTAAAGGTGTATGCCGTATTGGATGATCAAAGCAACCGATCACTTGCAAGATCTGATCTCTTTGATTTGTTCAACCTTGAAGGAGACACCTACCCTTACACTTTGGGTACCGTCAGTGGCGTCACAGAGGTCTCTGGAAAGAGATCCAGTGGACTCATGGTAGCTTCACTCGATAACAATGTCAGGATACTCTTACCAACACTTGTTGAATGCAACCAGATACCGTCTAATAGAGAGGAAATTCCTACACCAGAAGTGGCTCTTCATCATACTCATCTAAGGTCTATAGTCAATTAAATACCTGCTCCTGACAACAACGCACACATCCTACTTCTGCTCGGTAGAGACATTCTCTGGGTACACAAGGTATGCCAGCATATCAATGGACCTCATGATGCTCCGTTTGCTCAACGCCTTGATCTAGGCTGGATGATCATAGGAAACGTTTGCATAGACCAGGTTAAGAAGTCCACTAAGATTTCCTCATTTAAAACCCATGTTTTACCAAATGATCGCAGCACCCATTTTCAACCATGTCTATACCATTTCTGGGTGAAAGACTAGCTCACTGGCAGTGAGAGACCACATCCTCATAACCACAATCATAATAAGAGAACCTTCCTTCTTCCTAATCCTGGAATGACAATCTTGGATCAGCAGTCTTTAGTCTAACAAGTGAAGACAAAAAACTAGCACCTGCATGAGAAGACATGGAATTTCTTAAGATTATGGAAAGGGAGTTTGCCCAAGATGACTCCAACAGATGGGTAGCACCATTACCCTTTTGACACTCCAAGAACAAAACTACCCAAACAATCTACAGCAAGCAGTTGCTAGATTCTTTTCTTTAAAACGCACCTTAAAGAGGAAACCAGAAATGGAGAACAATTATGTGGACTTTATGCAGAACATATTTGAGAGGGACCATGCCGAACCTGTAATACCACTAGAGAAAGGAGAAGAATGCTGGTACCTCCCATTCTTTGGCGTGTATCACACTTGCAAACCTAAACAAATTAAAGTGGTGTTTGATTCCAGCGCTCAGCGTGTAGGCATTTCTCTCAACAACCTGTTCCTAACGGGGCCCAATCTCAGCAACAGTCTCCTAGGGGTGCTAATCCGCTTCCGACAAGAACCTGTTGCAATAATAGCTGACATACAGCAAATGTTTCACTGCTTCATTGTGAGGGAAGACAACAGGAACTACCTTAGACACCTATGGCACAAGGAGAACAACATCAACAGTGAAGTCATAGATTACCGGATGAGGGTGCATGTCTTTGGCAACAGCCTCTCTCCTGCTGTAGCAATCTGTGGACTGAGACGTACAGCCCAAGCTGGGGAGAAGGAGTTTGAATATGACACTTGTCAGTTTGTTGAGAAGGCCTTTTATGTGGATGATGGACTTAAATCCTCCCCTACCAGCAAAGAAGCAATTAATCTCCTCACCAAAAAAGGAAATGCTGTCTCTTGCAAACCTCAGACTTCACAAGATCATCTCTAACAGTCCAGAGGTAATGGATGCATTTCCCTTGATTGATCATGCTACCAACTTAAAGGACCTTAATCTTGGTTCTGATTCCACTCCCATTCAGCGCAGCCTAGTTTTACTGTGGGATGTCAAGCAAGTCATGTTTACATTCCAAGTTTCACCCTGTGACAAACCTTTCACTAAGCGGGGAATCTTGTCTGTCGTGAACAGTGTCTACGAACCTCTTGGATTCATAGCTCCAATCACCATTCATGGTAAGATGGGGACTGGGGGACAGCAAAATTACAGAGAACATAGACTGGAACACACAGCTACCTACTGAGAAACAACACAGGTGGGAAGCATAGAAGTCTTTGAAAGTGTTGGAGCAACTTCAGGTCCCACATTGTTATGTTCCCATTTCCTTTACATCTACTGTCAGGAAAGAAGTTCATGTCTTCTCGGATGCATCCATGGAAGCCATAGCTGCAGTAGCCTACCTGAGGGTGTCTGGAGAGGACAGCAAACCACATTGTGGATTTCACCTAAGAAAGGCCAAGCTAACTCCTAACCCTGCACATTCTGTCCCAAGACTCGAACTTTATGCAGCTGTCCTAGCAGTAGAAATTGCTAGAGTTATAAAGGATGAAATGGACATTACTACTAATTAATTTAAATTATATAAAGACAGCAAGGTTGTACTTGGACACATATACAACCAGACATGCAACACGAAATTGATTCCTGGCTTTCTCCACGCCAACTGCAAATAGAAACCATGGTTACAGACAATGGGAGGAACATGATGTCCGCGCTGCACCGAGGAGGGATGCTCCCTGCGCCCTGCATGGCGCATGTGTTCAATCTGGTTGTCAAAAGGTTCCTGAAGTCTTCCACCCATCTTCAAGACATTCTAAAAATGACCAGGAAACTGTGCATGCACTTTATCCATTCCTACAAAGCAAAGCACACCCTCCTCGAGCTGCAGTGGCAGAACGGCCTCCCCCAACACAGGCTGATATGCGGTTTCCACCCGTTGGAATTCCAGCCTCCACATATTAGACCGACTGTATGAACAGAGAAAGGCCATTACCGATTTTTTGATGATCCAAGCGGACAGGAGTACTCCCCTGTATAACTTTGATGTCAGCCAGTGGCAGCTCATGCGTGACACCTGCCGTTTTCTCAGGCCCTTTGAGGAGGCCACATTATTTGTCAGTCGCCAGGACTACAGGATGAATAACGTCATTCCACTGCTTCATGTCCTGGAACAGATGCTGCAAAATCTCTGGACAGGGGACTGGAGACGTGGCACCTACATCTCACGGCCACATGAGTCTAGTGGGGGCTGAACTGGAGGAGGAGGAGGAGGAGGACATTGGAGCACAAGCAGTGTCTGGTGAAATGAGTGTTTTTTCTACTCAGGTGACAGGAGAGGAGGAGCAGGAGCATCCAGAGGAGGTAGAGGGAGATGAGGAGGAAGAGGCAGATGACCAAAAACACCGTGGCAGTATACAGTGGAGATTGAGGCAGGGAGTCTCTCAGAGTCACTTGCACAGATGGCCAGCAGCATGCTGATTTGCCTGGCTAGTGACAGCCGAATAGTCACCATCCGGTAAAGGGATGACTTTTGGCTCTCCACCCCCTTGGCCCTCGTACCGGGCCAAATGGGTGGCCTTTTTTCAGTGCCGAGAGGAGGAGGGAAACTGGCGTTTCTATAGAGGAAATCCTGTGTAGTCAGTTTGCCGCTGCCTATGTGCGGCATCGTCCATACTCTGACAGGTCTGACTGGGGGGTTCCTCATCGCTCACGTACCACTGCAACGGCTGATATGGGGAGTTGGGGGGGGGGGGAGCAGTAGCAGCTCCAACAGCAGCAGCTAAGTTGGAGTCGTTTGATGAGCAGCTTCCTTCACTCGCCTAGTGAGGAAGTACTCCAGCAGCCAGGACCCTGGAGCAGACCAAACCCGCAGATGGGGTTTGCCTACTTAGACAGCACTCTGCCACCCCAGTTAGAAGATCCGCTGGACTACTGGGCACCCAAACTGGATGTGTGGCCGCAACTTGCCGAGTTTGCAGTGGAGAAGCTGTCCTGCCCTGCCAGTAGTGTGGCATCAGAGTGGATGTTCAGTGCAGCGGGGGCCATCCTAAATGTGGAGCGACTGACCTTTGTCAAAATGAATGAGGCGTGGATCGGCCATGATTTCCACACACCAATGCCTTATGCATCAGATTAGATCAGCCATGACGCCATGAGAAATGAATCTGGATTCAAACTACCTGCCTCAGCCACTATTCTGATGCCGCCACCCGCCTGATACCACACATCTGCTGCCAGTGGCTACATCTGCCTCCCACCATCTTTACCAGGGACTGGTATTGCCACCCGCCTCCACACTCTGTCATTATGCCACTCTCTGACCTCATGCTGCTGCTGCTGCTGCTGCTGATGCTGCTGCCGTCACCTCCACACTGTGCCATTGTGCCAATCTGTGACCTCATGCTGCTGCTGTTGATGCCGTCACCTCCACACTGTGTCATTGTGCCACTCTATGACCTCATGCTGCTGCTGTTGCTGCCGTCACCTCCACATTGTGTCATTGTGCCAATCTGTGGGCTCCTGATGTTGCTGCCACCTCCATAATTTGTCATTGTGCCACTCTATGACCTCATGCTGCTGCTGTTGCTGCCGTCACCCCCACCTTGTGTCATTGTGCCAATCTGTGGTCTTCTCATGTTGTTGCCACCTCCACTCTGTCTTTGTACCACTTTGTGGCCTACTGATGTTGCTGCCGTCTCCACACTCTGTGATTGTGCCACACTGTGGCCTACTGATGTTGCCACCTTCACATTCTGTCATTGTGCCATGTGCCAGTACTGATGGCGTACCTCCACACCTTATCCACTCTGGACTCAGTGCTGCCAACTGATCACTGTCTCACTGGAACACCCTGTGGTTTCCTAATGCTGTTATCACCCTCCACCATTCTATGACGTTGCCATTATGTTTGGTTTTCCCCTTCTTTTCACCTGTCAGAAGGAATGGGAAGGATCAGGATTGTCTAGCCAAAAGCAGGAGTGGATACAGGACACAGAAGACATGCAAATATCCCATTTACTGGTCATCTCTGTTTTAGATCAACTCCTGTTTGTTTTTGGCTTTAGCAATACTGATGGATTATTGACCTATTGAAAGCGGACACTTACGGATGAAAGGAAGGGCAAAATGATCAGAGACGTCAACGCAAAATTACTGACGACACCCTCTCCACTCATTTGGGGGCCTCTACTTGTATCAGTGTTTAACAGAACAGATTCTGTCATATTCTGTGGAAGCATCTGGTGACAGTGTAAAGCTCTGGCCTCATGGAGTGATCCCTTCTTTGACGTCCCCTTTCTGTGCTGCGAAATGTGCCGGCTCCAGGAACCTACTATTGTGTTCTTTGACGCTATTGTAGGATCTTAGCCCTCAGCTCGTTTGACATGACTTTGTCAGGCTGCGTTCCCACTTCAGTTTTTTTGGTCAGTTTTGCCCCCGTAAGTGCCCAGGGAATTTTAGAGTGAAGCGATTCTAAGAGCTGCGGCTGTCATGTGCTTGTCATACTAAAACACAGCATTGTATGAAGACCAAACCATGCTCCCTATGCATATTTGGGTATGGCACAACGTTCTACAACACCCTACAGGCTTTCTGCAGCCAGGAAATAGCTGTTTTTTAATGCAATTTGCCGCAAATAAATTCGGGTCGAAACAAATTTTGATGGAAAATTCGACGAACTCGGCGAATCAAATTTTTGAGAAATTTGCCCATCTCTACAGCTAACAGCGGAACAAGGTGTCCTCCTGCTTCAGGTCTCATTGATCACATTTGGGTGACTCCTCCAAGTTTCTTGTTTCAGGACTCTGGTTCCCCCTAT
>JAODAL010069151.1:0-16487 GCA_025379985.1 Phyllomedusa bahiana | reverse complement strand
TTTTTCAAGTTTTCCCCGTTTTCTTTTCAGGCTGTGGGGTTTCTACGTTTCAGGCCCCCGCTTTCTGTTCAGGCTGTGGGCGGCTCTACAGCTTCAGGCTCCCGCTTTCTGTTCAGGCTGTGGGCGGCTCTACAGCTTCAGGCTCCCGCTTTCTGTTCAGGCTGTGGGTGGTTCTACAGCTTCAGGCTCCAGCTTTCTGTTCAGGCTGTGAACAGTTCTACAGCTTCTAATGTCCTGGATGCCCCCGTTATGCTGCTGCCGCTGGTTCGGCGGTTGCCGGCTTACCTTCTGTTGGCCATGCTGTATCCACCATGCTCCTGGCTACCAGGGAAGGCACGGTCACTCCTGTTGATTTACCCTGTGTAGGTCCAGCTCAGTGCGGCTTCCTTACCCAATCCTCTTCCACCTGGTGCTTTATTTAGCAGCCTATCATGTCCAGGCCTGACGCTGTTCTTGGCATGTCTGCTGTGCTTGGGTCTTGTCCTGTTTTATGTTCTGTCTTGTTCTTCTAGTCTATGTTCCTGTGATGTTCGCCTTGGCTCGGGTCTGATCTGTGTTCTGTTGGGTCCTTGTCTGTCTGGCTCCTGGCCCGTGTTCTTAGCTATAGTCCATGTTCTGAGCCTTGTCCCTAGTCCTATGTCTAGTCTCTGTCCCTGCCCTGTGTGTCTGGTGTTCTTAGTCTGTGTGTTTTGCACCTTCCCGTCTGTTTACCCCTGTGCCTCATTTACAGTACCTGGAACGTCTCCTGGCCATTTGTCTTACTTTTTGGCCTCTGTCATTCTAGTGACTGCGTTGGTGCTTTTGACCTGTCCTGGTCAGCTACCGGGGACTTGTCTGGGGAGGCACCTGGCTAAGTGACCCCCTCCCTCGGCGTATGCCCAGCAGTGGCACAGTGGGTCCACTCCCTGCCATGAAAACGTGACCACCCCCCCCTTTCTCCGACTTTGCCTGCATTCGTCCCCCCGGCCTATGATGTCCATGAACCTTATACAGTAGCATATCGGGCCAGAAATGGCCTGGACTAGAGCTATTACTGATGCATTTGACGTCTCCTAGTCAAGCAAACAAGTACCAGGAGCCTCAGAAACTAGCGCATGCGGATTAACTGATTGGAAAGGAACAGCTGGAGTCAGATCTGCTACTGCGCATGCGCCGGTCTTCAAAACTCCTGACACTTGCTGACTCGGGGCCATTAATGTTAGGGCCAAACCAAATAGTTTTAAAGGGGTTGTCTCACTACATTGATTCATCTCCCCTCAGTCCTGTTTTCTTGGTTTCATTTTGAATTCAGGGGCATGTTTACTGACTTCTACTAGGCTGCAGCAGAAGCCAGGTCTGTCGCTATAGCAACCAGTGCTGGCAGCCTATCAGGAGAGATAGAACAAGTCTGTAGCTATAGTGACCTGAGGAGCTGATGTCGCCCATACAAGAGGGGACATGTAGGAATAGGTAGGACACTGTTAATGGACAACATATTGCAAAGTGATTTGTTTTTGCAAGATCTTTAACATAAAAAGCAGCGATCCCTGTAGTGAGACAACCCCTTCAAGGGCCATATCTCTTGGGCCAGAAATTTCCTGCTTCCGTTTTACATAATCAGTTTTTAAGTATTCTGCAGGAGCTGATGCACTGGGGGTTAAAAAGGGCCCAAGGTTTATAATCTGACAAAAATCTTAGTCTTAGTCCATTCCCATTTTTTCTCTGCATAGCTACACGGATATCATGTTTGTCACCGTCCTCTCCAAGAACATGCTGGAGTTTAACTTGACCAACGAGAAGCTTATACTTTTCTCATCAAGGTCCAGTCAAGTGAAGAGCATGGTCGATTGCTTCTTAATGGAGCTCAAGAAGGTGGGTGTCCTTACTTGTTAATTTTCTCTCCATTTTATACATCTCTGCTTGCTGTCAATGAATGGCAACATCAGACACCATCCTGACCTAGTGTTTATCGCAGTTGAAGGGGTTGTGTCCTCAAAAATGACTTATTGTTTAACTCACATTTTTATGTTCAACACATTTTTTAAGAATTTTTGGTTATTTTTTTCTTAATTTTCCATATCACTTTCAATATTTTTTAATCATTCTTAAGTCCTGAAGTTTTCACTTTGGCCACTAAGCCTAATAATTGTCTGACACTTCCTGTTCTGTAGAGAAAGATTCTCAGTTGTCTGCTCATTATCAGCACAAAAAGGGTCAAACTGAAAGGAGGAACAGTGTGGAATAGATAACACAGGATCACCAGTCACAAGAGGAGATAGTCACAGTTCACCCTTTCACCTCCCTGCACAGTGACTTCTTCCCAGGTCACAGAGCAAGACTAGAAAGCTCTTCTATAGAAGTCAATGGGACTGAGTCAGTCTTAAAGGGGTTTTGCCAGGACGTGCCTTATCTGCTAAGAATCAAAAGTAAACAAGCCAGCTGAGCTAAGAGAGAGAGACACACAGCCAGAGCACAGAGTCGTGCATAAGGGATTGTGTGAAATGTTCACTGAAATAATCAAACTACAACTAGTGGATTCTGTATAAAAAAGACAACACCTTTTCTCCACAGCAGCTTGAAAGCTTCTTCATGTTCCCTGTCATCAGATAAAGCAGGGATCTACTCAGATAATCACATTACAACTAGTGGATTCTGTATACAAAACACAACATATTTCTCCCCAGTCCCTTGAAAGCTCCTTCACGCTCCCTCTCATCAGATAAGAAGTGTGCTCTGCGCAAGCCAGGCCAGCAGCTTCTGTCACTCTGACTGGTCGTATCTAATAGAAGCTTTTAAGCAACTAAGGGCAGGTAAGGCAGCCTGTAGCTCTCTCAGGCTGCAATTTTTGCAATCACATATATTTAGAAAAGTGATTAAATACCCATTTTGGAGGATCCCACGTCAACATTACATCGTGGCAAAACCCCTTTAAGTCTCCTATGTGCATGAAGCCGCTGTAAAGCATCTCTCTGACTGCTGTTAAAGCAGTGCAAACAAGGCCTAGTGGTCAAAGTAAAAACTGCAAGACTTAAGAATTATTAAAAAAATTTTGAAAGTGATATGAAAAATTAAGAAAAAACAACCAAAAATTCCTAAAAAATTTGTTTGACATAAAAACGGGACTTAAACAATGACTCATTTTTTTATGACAAATTCCCTTTAAAGATTTATTACAATGTACTGGATATTGACAGCACAAATACCTCTTCTTCCCTGGACTCCATGGGCGACATGTATGATTTTTGGCGCCCAGGCACAATTTTTTTGTGCGCATTAGTAGCGTAGAATGCGCCTGAATCTATGAACCTGTTCTACTGCGGGTCATAGATTTAGCGCTTTCTAGCTACAAAGCGACACTTCTGGCTCAGGTAAACCACTTGTAACTTGGTCTGCCTGTTCCAGCAGTAATGCGCCTGGATAAATGTGCAGCTTTGTACGGTCGTAGTGCGACGCGCCTCCAGCACGCCCCCCGATATCAGGCGCATTACAAAGTCCCCGGGCTCTCTGTAATGCGCCTGGATAAATGTGCAGCTTTGTACGGTCGTAGTGCGACGCGCCTCCAGCACGCCCCCCGATATCAGGCGCATTACAAAGTCCCCCGGGCTCTCTGTAATGCGCCTGGTTAAAAATAAAGCGAACGGGGCTGTGCCAGTTTTCAGTCTGAAAAGACGCCAGACTTCTGCCGCAGCCCCGTTCATACATGTCGCCCCATATCTCTGACCTACACTGATATATACACTCTTCAACGTTGAAAATACAGCAATGAGAAGGACAAGCCATAAGTTTTTGAGGAAGTAGCTGGTGTTGCTAAGATCTGCAGATGATCACATTTTCAAGCCCATTGCTCCATAAAAAATTGTGATTGTGCGATGCCTTCTGGTCGTTGCCACTCATTGCAAACCGAGGGCTTGTCCCCCACGGGACGGGTTTGCGGCAGGTTTTTCAGACGGTTTGCTGTTTTGAAAGCCATCTGCAAACCGGCTGACAAACTTTAAAATGGACCTCAACGGAAAACCTGTGCAGCAGTCCCCACTGCACAGGTTTTCCACCGGGTGGTTTTTCAGACCGCCGGCGGTCCGAAAAACATCGAACATGTTAATTCTTCCGTCCAGTTTTCGGGCGGAATATGAACATGTCTATGCGAAGGGGGACGGCTTTTCTCCCCCTGCGGCCGTGTACACAGCCCGAAAACAGTACAAATACCGGTCGGATAAACCGATCGGTATTTGTCCTGTGCCGTGGGGATGCAGCCTGAGAGGGACAGAATCCTTAAAGAGAACGGGACAGAATCCGTAACCCCTTAACGACCCTGGACGTATGAGTACGTCCCAGGGCCGCTAAGGGGCTTTGCAGGGGGATCGCTCGACGACCCCCCCCGCACAGCCGCCGGGTGTTAGCGGCTGATAGCTGCTGACACCCAGCAGTAACAGCACCGGCAGGTGGCGCCGCCCGCTGGCGCTGTTTAACCCGTCAGACACCGCGGCAAAGAAGGTCGCGGCGTCTGAATGAGTGCCGATCGTTAGGGTCATCGGCACCACCACAGCATAGCTGCAGCGATCCGATGGCCGGACACGGCAGTGGGGAGCCCTGTGAGCGCTCCCGTCACTGCCATGTCCTGGTTTGCCCCACTTCCGGCCGTAGACAGGAAGTGGGGGAACCGCCATCTTTGTACACCCTAATGCTTTGCCTATGCAATGCATTAGGCTGTATTAACAATCGCGCCCCCTAGAGGTGAAGCACCCTAGGGGGACTCAATGTTACAGTGAAAAAATAAATAAATAAAGTTTTAAAGTACAAAAAAAAAGTATTAAAAGTTCAAATCACCCCCCTTTCCCCATTTTACAAATAAAATCATTAAAATAATAAAAAAGTTACACATATTTGGTATCGCCGCGTCCGAAAAAGTCAGATCTATAAAAATATAGCATAATTTATCCTGCACGCTGAACACCGTAGAAGAAAAAAATTCCAAACGCCAAAATTGCGTTTTTTGGTCATTTTACGTCACTCAAAAAATTAAATAAAAGTGATCAAAAAAGTCGCATTCATTCCAATCTGCTAGCAATAATAAGTACACTTCAGCCCGCAACAAATGCACCCTCACTGACGTCCATAGGTGTTAGTACAAAAAATTGTTGGTCGCACAAAATGGTGCCGCAGCGCAAATTTAAAAAAATAGAAAATGTATGGAATTTTTTTACGGTACCAAAACATAAAGGAAACCCTACATGTTTGGTATTGCCGGATGCGTATCAACTTGTAGAATACAGAGAATACATTATATTTACCGAAGATTGAACGCCGTAAAAGCAAAACACCCGGAAACATGGCGAAAATATGTTTTTTTTTCCACAATTTGTCCCACTTGGAATTTTTTTGCGGTTTCCCAGTATATTCTATAGTACAGTGAAGAACACCATTAGAAACTACATCTTGTTCTGCAAAATAAAAGCCCTCATGTGTCTATGTAGGTGGACAAATAAAAAAAGTTATGGCTCTGGTAAGGCGAGGAGGGAAAAAACGAACCGCCAGGTCCTTAAGGGGTTGTTCCCACTAAGCAAAGTGTACTGCACAGGTCGGCTCTCAAGTAGCTGTGAGAATGAGGAGGGCGGCGCATGTGGCGGAGATTCCTGTGCCGGGGGCTCAGACCCCCTGCTGATATTTTATTTTGGATATCATTGGATATCATAAACATGTCTCTCCATCCTGTGAATTCCATAATTCCGAGACTTTTCCATCTTGACCTTGCAATTTCAATGTTGAGAAGTCTAGTGGTGTGGAGCAAATCTGCATCCATCAGATCTGATTTATCCTTACACCACAGACACAAGAATAAGCGACATCCGGTGGCCGTTAAAGGGGTCTCCCAAAACTTTTAAAAACCACCTTCCACTGTGCTTAAATAGAAAATAACCAAATAACCCCAACGTTTCGACTCAATATGTGGAGTCAAGCATGATAAATGGCCATGCTTGATAAAGACTCCACATATTGAGTCGAAACGTTTCTGCTATGTACTGGGATTCAATTCTGGAATAAATGAACACCTTTTGCGGGCGCCATTTTTTGAATTTATTGGTATCCTGCAAAATAAAAACCCTCATTTGTCTATGTAGGTGGAAAAATAAAAACATTATGGCTTTTGGTAGATGGGGAGGAGAAAAATGAAGAGTTATTTTTGTCTTTGTAGGGGTTAAGCACAGTGGGAGATGGTAGGGAGGTTTTTAAAGTCTTGGAAAACCCCTTTAATGGAGGAATAGAAGGAGACACTGGGCCCAGCTTGCTCACTGTTCTCGCCAAACATAATATAAGACACAAGACTTGTCATTTCTTACCATTTACTTTTTTTATACAATTTCTCTGTTTGGTTGCATCCTCAGGACTCTAACTATGTGGTTGCTGTGCAAAATTATGTAACAGAAGACAAAAGTTTCCTGAGCTTCCACAAAGGAGACATCATTCGATTGCAACCTCTGGAAGGACTGCAGAAAGGTCGGTGTTTATGGGGCTGCTGGGGAGTTAGATATCTAATATATAATTGCCTTAGTGTGTTATGCGTCAATTTGTAACAGATGACCACATGAAATGCTAAGGCGTTTATATATGTAGACCAGGAAAGGCAGACTTCACACCTTACTGTTTAAACTGTACAGAATACAGTAATTTGCACTTACCAGCCCAGGTATGTACTTAGGAGGGATTTCCAGTTACCTGTAAACCCCTTCCCCTACAAACAGATGTGTTTGCAGTAAGTCCCTTACACGCCATATTCAACTGTATTTGTATCTTCTGGATGCAGACACAGTTGAGAAGTATGGGGGACCGTGAAAGAGGATGAGAGAGCGGGGGGGCGGCAGATATTCTGTATTTTGCTGCAATTTTGCATTGTAGCAAAACTATAGAGAGCCCACCATCTATTCACTGTAGTTGTAAGTAGCTCTCAAAAGCCTTTTTATGTGATTTGATATCCCCAAAAGGTTGCCCAATTTTTTTTCAGTACACTGCATAACACCACAGAAGTGGAGCCTTGTATGTTGCAACATAGCGAAGGATGGGGGTCTGTGAGGATAGGGAGCATGGAGATCAGTGAGTGGGGGTCATTGCAGAAGTGTTTATGTAAAATAGGAGTAGCAGTCTGTAGGTAAGAAAGAATGACTAGAGCAGTAGTTTGTATGTAAGGGGCTATAAGCAGGCTACATGTGATGGAGGAAATCATCAGCATCAGTCTATATGTAAGGCAGGAGGGGCCTTTTGAGCAGTGGTTTTAGTGAAGGAGGGGCGGAGCAGTAGTCTATATGTGACAGAGGAGGGAACATAAGCAGCAGTCAATTTAGAGGAGGATTAACAGAGGAAAAGCACAATAAGAGTTAAAAAGGAAAAAAGCCCCCAAAATTTGTTATTTTGCAGGGAACACAAGGATTTACTAAAACAGATCTGTCAGGAGATGTTCCACTTATCAGAAACCGCAACAGGTCCGCTTTAACTAGTTTCTAACCTTTTCAGTACACATATGAATCTTGCTGCCTCTATCATATAAACTATATATACAAGCTCAGTCCCCTTTCCCTAACTTTTAACCCCATATAAACAGAGCTCAGCTACTCTCCCTCTATCATTAACCCTATATATCAGAGCTCAGTCCCTCCCCTTCAATAACCCCTTTTCAGAGTCAGTCCCTCCTCTTATTAAAACTTATATAAAAGGTCAGCTTCTTCCCCCTACATTAAACCTTATATATCACAGAGCTCAGTTCTTCCTCTATCAATAACACTAATATCACAGAGCTCGCTTTCTTTCCTCTATCATATAACACTTATATCACAGAGTCAGCTTCTCTCCCTCTATATTAAACCCTATATATCACAGAGCTAGCTTCTCTCCCCCCCCCATATTAACCCTATATATCAATGTCACTTTTTTCCCTCATCAATAACCCTATATTCACAGAGCTCAGCTTCTCTCCTTATAATAACCTATATATCACAGGCTCAGCTACTCTCCTTTCATATACCCCCCTTTTATCAGGCTTCCCCTCCTTATCATATAACCCCATATTTCAGAGTCAGCTCCTTCCCCCATCATATACACTTATTCACAGAGCTCAGTTCTCTCCCTCTATCATATAACACTATATTCACAGAGCTCGTTCTCTCCCCCTTTTCTTTTAAAAACTATATATCAAGAGCTCGCTTTTTCCTCTTCATTAAACTATATATCACAGGCTAGCTTCTCTCCTCTTCATATAAAAACTATATTACAGAGCTCAGCTTCTCTCCCCTTATCATATAACCCTTATATCACAGAGTCAGTTCTCTTCTATCAATAACCCTATATTCACAAAACTCAGCTTCTCCCTTTTCATATAACCTATATACACGGCTCGCTTCTTCCCCACATATAACCCCATATATCAAGAGTACTACTCTCCCTCTTATTAACCCAATATCAGAGCCGCTCCTCTCCTTTCATTTAAACCCTAATATCAGAGTCAGCTCCTCTCCTTTCTAAACACTTAATCCGAGCTCAGTTCTCTCCCCCTATATATAACCCTTATATATCACAGAGCTAGCTTCTTCCCCTATCTTAACACTATATATCCGAGCTCAGCTTCTCTCCTTATCATATAACCCCCATATATCAAGAGCTCGCTTTCTCCCTTAAACAATCCCCTATTATACAGAGTCACTCCTCTCCCTGTATCAAATAACCCTTTATTACAGAGTCGCTCCTCCCTGTATCATATAACCTTAATCCAGAGCTCAGCTCCTCTCCCTGTATCATATAACCCTATATAACAGAGCTCAGCTCTCTCCCTGTATATATAACCTTAATTTTACAGGTAGCTCCTTCCTTTTCATTTAATTATTTTAAAGAGCTCAGTTCTCTCCCCTTCATTAACCCTATATTACAGGCTCGTTTCTTCTTTCATTAACCCCCATATATCACAGGTCAGTTTCTCCCTCTTCATATAACCCCATATTCACAGAGCTCAGTCCTTCCTTATCATATAACCCATATATCCAAGAGTCCGCTCCCCCTCCTTTCATTAACCCTATAATCACAGAGCTCAGCTCCCCTTTCCCCTTTTCAAAAACCCCATTTACACAGAGTCGTTCTCTCCCCTATCATATAACCCTATATATCACGAGCTTTAATCCCCTCGCTTCATTACCCTATATATCACGAGCCTTTTCCTCTCCTTATCATATAACTCTTATATCACAGAGCTCAGTTTCTCCTCTATCATATAACCCTATATTCAAGGTTTAGTTTCTTTTATCATTAACCCTTTTTTTATCACAGAGCTAGTTCTTTCTACATATAACCCCTATATATCAAGAGCTCAGTTTCTCCGCTATATATAACCCTATTATCCAGAGTCCGCTCCCCTCCTCTATATTAAATCTATATATCACAGGTCGCTTCTTCCTCTTTTATAACCTATTTTCACAGAGCTCAGCTTCTTCCTCTATTATCCCTATATTCACAGAGCTCAGCTCCCCTCCTCTTCATATAACCCTATATTACAGGCTCCCCTCCTTCTCTTATTTTACCTATATATCACAGAGTCGCTCTTCCTCTATATTAACCTATATATCCGAGCTCGTCCTCTCCTCTTCATTAACCTATATATCCGAGCTCAGCTCCTCTCCTTATCATAACCCTATATATCCAAAAAGCTCAGTTCTCTCCCCTTATCATATAACCTTTAAAATTAAAAGGCCAGCTCCATCCCCCCTATATATAACCCTATTTCCAGGCTTGCCTCTCCTCTATAATAACCTTATATCACGAGCCCAGTCCTTCCTCTTTCATAAAAACCTTATATCACAGAGCTCCCCTCCTTCCTTTTAAAAACCATATATAAAGGCTCGCTCCTTCCTCTATCATATAACCCTATATATCACAGGCTCGCTTTCTCCTCTATCATATAACCATATATATCACAGAGCTCAGCTCCACTCCCCTTCCATATAACCCTCTATATCACAGAGCTCGCTCCTCTCCTCTATCATATAACCCCTTTATATATCACAGAGCTCAATCCTCTCCGCTATCATATAACCCTATATATCACAGAGCTCAGCTTCTCTCCTCTATCATATAACCTATTATATAAACAGAGTTCAGCTTTTTTCCCCTTTCTATCATATAACCCTATATATCACAGAGCTCAGCTTCTCTCCTCTATCATATAATCCTATATATTACAGAGCTCAGCTTCTCTCCCTCTATCATATAACCCTATGTATGAAATAAATATTCTCTGCACATTTTCATGCTGCATGATGGATCCTCACCCAGGACAACACTATGGCTGTGTTGTTAGGAAGAAAGTGATGTATTTGGAGGAGCTGAAGCGCGGCACTCAGGATTTCGGTGGGTTCTTGCAGCATGTCCCATTGATCTGTGCATTCTGCTGTGTTGTGCACGACCTCTATTTGCACCCCCGACCATTTTCTTCACATGCTCAGTTTCCGGTATCTCTTCTCTGAGTGGTGCCGTGTAGAGATCTGTCTTCTTTTTGTGTGACGGTCAGGGGTACATGGTCAGCACTGCAGAAGAACACAAAAATATCCAGTCCGATATCCAATCTGTTCTCTTACAGGCTGGAAATTTGGGGCCATTCACGGGCGGGCGGGATTGTTCCCAGCTGAGTGTGTACAGCCAGTGGCGGCTCCAGATTTTGTGAATCTACCGGCCGACAGAAAAGAGGAGACAAGAAATCGCCAGAGTCGAGCGGCGGCCTCTGCGGCAGTGGCTGTAGCTGTGGCTTCCACGGCCGTGGCTCATGAATTCAACAAGAAAATGGACGTAAGTTGGAAAAGTGTCCATAGAGATCTCTAGTGCAGACACATTCACCTATGTAGTGGTCTCTTGAAGGGATGTTATATGGGACCAGCGTGGGGGAAATGGATCACATGATGCTGCAGCCAATCACTGACCTCTGTGGTCACATGTTTTGCAAACCAATCACTGACCTCTGTGGTCACATGATGCCGCAGCCAATCACTGATCTCTGTGGTCACAGTGCTGCAGCCAAACACTGACCCCTTTTGGTCACATGTTTCTGCAGCCAATCACTGATCTCTGTGGTCACATGATGCTGCAGCCAATCACTGACCTCTGTGGTCACACGATGCCGAAACCAATCACTACCTCTAGTGGTCACATGATGCCGCAGCCCAACACTAACTCTGTGGTCACATGATGCTGCGACCAAATCCACTAACCTCTGTGGTACATGATGCTGCAGCAGTCACTGACCTCTGGTTTGGGACATGGGTGCTGCAGCCAATCATGATCTCTGTGGTTCATGATTGCCGCAGCCAATCACTGATTTCTGTGGTCACATGATGCTGCAGCCAATCACTGACCTCTGTGGTCACATGATGCTGCAGCCAATCACTAACCTCTGTGGTCACATGATGCTGCGGCCAATCACTGATCTCTGTGGTCACATGATGCTGTGGACACAATATGCCGTGTGAACATAGCCTAAGGATATGTTCTCACGGGAAGTTTGGACGCTGACTCTGGGGCAGATTCCGCACCCAGAATCAGCATCCAAACCGAGTGTAAACTGATGCTGCAGCCTATCACTGACCTCTGTGGTCACATGATGCTACAGCCAATTTTTCTGACTCTGTGGTCCATGATGCCGCAGCCAATTACTGAATTTTTTGTGGGTCCATGATGCTTTCAGCCAATCGCTGACCCCTTTGGGTGCGCATCAGTGCCACAGAGGTCAGTGATGGCTGCCGCATCATGTGCACCAATCAATCCTTTACCTTGTGGTCCATGATGCTGCGCCAATCACTGCCTCTGTGGATGCTGGGAGCAATCAACGGGCCTCTGTGGATTGCTGCAGCCAATCACTGACTTATGTGGTCACATGATTCTGCCAGCCAAAACACTGACCTTGTGGGTCAATGATGCTGCAGCCAGTTAAGACCCCGTGGTCCTTTTTGTAAGCCAATCATGACCTCTGTGGTAATATGCTGCAGCAACACTGACTCTGGGGGGTACATGATCTGAGCAACACTGACCCTCTGTGGTCACATGATGCGCAGCAATAAAAAACCTCTGTGGTCTATGATGCTGCGCCCCAAACACTAACCTTGTGGGTGCTGCCCGCCAATCACTGACCCCTTTTGGTCACTGATGCTGCGCCAATCCTAACCCCTTTTGGTTCCCTGATGCTGCAGCCAATCACTAACCTTGGGTCCCTGTGCTGCAGCCAATCACTGCCTCTGTGGTCACATGATGTGAGCAGTTAAAGACCTCTGTGGTCCCCATGATCTAAGCCGTTAATTTACCTCTGTGGTCAATGATGCACAGCCAATCACTGACCTCTGTGGTAATGATGCTGCAGCCAATCACGACCCCTGTGGTCAATGTGCTGAGCCAATCACTGACTTGTGGTCCTGAGCGCAGCAATCATGACCTCTGTGGGTCACTGATGCTGCAGCCAATCACTAAACCCCTGTGGATGCGCAGCAAAACAAAAACCCCGTGGTCACTGATGGGTGCAGCCCAAAATGCCTTTGGTACATGATGCTGCAGCCAATCACTAACCTCTGTGGTTTACATGATGTGCAGCCAATCATGGCCTCTGTGGTCACACGATGCTGCAGCCAATCACTGGCCTCTGTGGTCAAATGATGCGCGCCCCAATCCTAACCCTGTGGTCAATGATGTGCAGCCAATCAAATGACCTTGTGGTCAATGATGCCGCAGCCAATCATGACCTTGTGGTATTGAGCTGCAGCAATCCTGCTTCTGTGGTCACCGATGCCTTTCAGCAATCCCCGGGCCCCTTTTGGGACATGCTGTACATGTAGACTGTGACGGTAGGGGGGATTGGCTGCAGATCATGTGACCCATGACGGACATCATCAGTGAGGGATCGGGGGGGTGCGAAATGGAGCTCTGGGGAGCGAGAAACAGGGGATGGGAGAGTAGGGTTAATTTTTTTATTAGGGCCTCAATAGAAAATCCGACCGCTTGTCTACACAGCCCGGATTTTCTGAGTTCAGGTTTCAAAACCGACGGCTTTGCTAAAAAAAATTGGAACGGACATTTTTTCCCATGGATTCTGATGGAATGTACTGTTCATTTTTCAATGGGGGTGGGGAATCCAAAAAACCAAAACAAAATCCGCCCTAGAAAACGTGACAAAAAATGAAAACCGACTGTAAAATACCGTTGGATTCTGCTATAGAATCCGACAGCTAATTTACAATTGCCGTGTGAATGTATCCTAAGGGTATGTTCGCAAAGCTTATTTGGCCACGCATTTCGCCGCGTATTGCGCTTTATACGCAGCGAAATGCGCGCCGCAATTACGGTAATTCATAGCTCTCATAGAGAGCTATGGATTACGTGTCATCCCCCCGCACGTACAATACGATGGTATTGAGAATTAACATGTCAATTGTTAGCGGCAAATACGCGCCGCTGACAATGCATGTCAATGGGTCTGGCCGGGTGCCAGCCCCCCTGGTGCTTTGGAATTATGCTCTGATTAGCACGTGGTTCCAAAACACCCGGCATATTGCGGCGCGTACTATACGTGCCCCAATATGCCGTGTGAACATAGCCTAAGGATATGTTCTCACGGGGAGTTTGGACGCTGACTCTGGGGCAGATTCCGCACCCAGAATCAGCATCCAAACCGAGTGTAAACTGATTTACACTATACCCTATGTAAAATCAAACAAACCAAAAAATGTGTCTACGCAGAATAATAAAATATAGATTCTACTGAAAAACATTAAAATACATAGTAACACCAAAAAATAGATAAAATGGTGACTCACACAAACTGTCCATAAACAAAAATCATAGAAAATAATGCTCAAGTAAATATTGTATACAAAATGAGAAATTACAACATAATAGTAAATGATCAATCTATACCTCACCAGATGTAATCACAAGGACAGGAGCACCCCCGCCCCCCTCCACAACGCACGTTTCTTTTAAGAAAGCGCAACTGCGAAACGTTGAGGTATAGATTGATCATTTACTATTATGTTGTAATTTCTCATTTTGTATACAATATTTACTTGAGCATTATTTCTATGATTTTTGTTTATGGACAGTTTGTGTGAGTCACCATTTAATCTATTTTTTGGTTTTACTATGTATTTTAATGTTTTTCAGTAGAATCTATATTTTATTATTCTGTGTAGACACATTTTTTGGTTTGTTTGAGTATTCACATAGGGCGACATGTCCGAAAAGTGGCGTATCTATGCCAGTTTTAGGCGCATTAAATCAGTGTAAAGTGCGCCTGAAAGTCCGATACTTTCTAAAAATTGGCGTCAGGTATACCTTGCATAGATTACTTAATGCGCCTAAAATGGCACATCGTATCAAAAAAGGGCGCATTGCATCAAAAAGGGCGCATTGCATCAAAAAAAGGGCATTGCATCAAAAAGGAGGCATGCATCAAAAAGGGCGCATTGCTCAAGAAAGGGGGGCTGTATAAAAAAAGGGATGCATAAAAAAAAGGGCGCATTGCATCAAAAAAGGGGGCATTGCATCAAAAAAGGGCGCATTGCATCAAGAAAGGGGGCATTGTATCGAAAAAGGGCGCATCGTATCGAAAAAGGGCGCATTGCTCAACTTGTGCCACATAGCATATTATTAGTAGTATATGGTATGCGTCTATCGAAGGCTTATTGCTCGACGGGGGTGCATAACATATGTAAGGCGCCTCAATAGGCGCATTTTGCAACTGGGGCGCACAGTGCACCATATTTAGGCGCATTGCAAAGTGTTGTTCCCGGCGTATAATGCGCCTAGTTTTGGTGTACGACAGTTCATTTACAAGAATATTATGTGTAGAAAGTGGGTTTGCCGCAAAATAGAACAAAAAAACGCCGTTGGCGTGTTGGGACATGTCGCCCATAGTGTTCTTACACTTTTTCAACATTTTTTTTATATATATATAGCCCATTCAATTTTGTAGGTTCCTATGTAAAATCAGCCTCATCGTTCACGAGTTATCTGCATGTAATGTCGGCGCCGTCAAAGAATTGACCAAGTCCAGGTCAATTCCTCATTGAAATGGCGCACTGGCAAGTGAAAATTTTTAACGACCACGATCTCGGTGCGGACATGTCCGTGACGAACAACCCACTGTGTGAACAGACCCGAACTCAAACATGCATTCCAAACAATGAAATCTAATTTCTACTGTGCTAAATAGAGGTCTCACCCCCTCCCACCGAAACCCCTTTCCCCCTTGCTGACAACCCCTGTTATGAACGGTCATCACTCTTCTTTGTTGCAGGGGTCGCCCACTCCAAGTGAATATGCTGAGAGCTTGGATGAATATACAGAGGTGGACACCTCGGAGGTTGTGTTACAGGGAAGTGCGTTCAACATGGTGGAATTTGCCAAAAAGTATTTCCGGGAGGGTCAGAGGATGTTGGCGCAAGATGAAGCGGCGAAGACATCGGGGTAACTCCACCGCCCTTGGTTTCACTGGGCTAAACTTATTTATATGAGCAAAACGGGACAAAAACCGTGGTCCTGCATCGGACGACTTTCAGCCGTTTTTTGTCGGATGCAGTGGGGATTCAGTCTTAGGTTACATGTAAGGGACTGAGCTAAGTATTGGGGGATTAGTCAGGAAACTTATGGCAGGAGGGAGGTATTTAGCAAAAGTTGGGCCAGGGCCAGGACAAATGGGTGAAGGTAGGCGACTGCCTAGGGCATCACTTCATCCCAGCAGAAAAGGAGGGCTGGAGTGGGCTGAATTTTCCATTGGGGGGTGTTATATGCTTTATTTGTCTAGGACACCAAAACACCTTGTCCCAGTCCTGGTTGGCCCTTATGCTGTTTTTGCATGGGGGGCTCTCCGCAGTCTGTTCTATATCCTCCATACATGTAACTAATTTAATTATTTCCTCTTATTCCAGAGAATCTTCTAAACAGGGTTCAAAGAAAAGTCACGAGTTCAAAGACCCGGCTGATCTGATGAAATTCACCAAGGTACCATGCACTTACAACATGAATACTTTAGGCCTTATGCTTGAAAACTGTCTAGCAATAAGACTGTCCTTGTTGCCCATAACAACCAAGCAGAGCTCATAGCAACCAATCAGCACTCATAGCAACCAATCAGCGACCACAGTAACCAATCAGAGCCCATAGCACCCAATCAGAGCCCACATCAACCAATCAGAGCTCATAGCAACTAATTAGAACTCATAGCAACCAATCAGAGCTCACAGCACTCAATCAAAGCCCATAGCAACTAATTAGTGCCCATAACAACCCATTAGAGCCCATATTAACTCATCAGAGCTCATAGATACCAATCAGAGCCCATAGCAACCAATCAGAGCTCATAGAAACCAATTGGAGCTTCTGGTGACCAATCAGAGTTCAGCTTTCATTTTTTCAGAGCAGTAGAAGAAATGAAAGCTGATCTCTGATTGGTCACTAGAAGCTCTGATTGGTAATCTATGAGCTCTGATTGGTCACTATGA
>JAODAL010069150.1:0-16488 GCA_025379985.1 Phyllomedusa bahiana | reverse complement strand
TTTGGATCTTTGGGGTAAATTTTCATTTGTACCCCCTATTGTTCAACCCTCCCAACTTCATTGGTTGAATCTGATGGACATACATCTTTTTTATCCTTACTGTGTGACCATACACAATCCACTGCAGGAGAGAGGAATATCCAACCTCAGCTTCCATAACAGCTGATTATCGGAAGTCCCTAAAGCTGGACCCACAGCTTCACTTTCATTATAGGAGTTTTGGTACAGATGGATTACATTACCAGGACGTCAATAGTCATCTTAACACTTTCTAATGTGTGGTTAAGGCTGTTGTTCTAAAAACACGCAATTAATAACTTAAATTGTAAGGTTGTTGGTTTTACCCAACCTCCTAATAATGACCTGTTGACACTTACTCTACTAACTAGAGCTCTGTGAAGCACTGCCCCCTGCACTAAAGATCTGTCAGCTTCCATTGTGATTGTAGGTTAGTAAAAACTAGAAAACAGATAGAAGGGAATATAACTGTAAGATAGGGTTTGTATGGAGTATTATACATAGAATTTATAGACACAAAATGATAGGATATTTTCACAACAGGTATTTTTAACTATAGAATTTGACCATGTTTGAAATTTTTGTCTGATAGATGAAAGATCTTTTATTTGGGAGCAATCCTTCATCCACGGAGCTTTTGTGAGAAAAAAAATTTCCTTGGCATGATCTTAGAACGTTTACAGAAAGGTTGTTTGTCCTGCAACAGTGTTAATGAAAATATATGGCCAAACTACTGTAATGACCGTTGTGGACTAAATATGTATGACTGTCTGCAAAACGGTCAACACCAGACGAATGTCCATTCAATGATTGTTCCACCATAAACCTAATTCTATCTAATGTTAATAGTCACTTTAGGACTATTTGCAAAGGTTTTTTTTTTTTCTCATTCTAAGGTAACTTTACAAAAAAGATGAAAACAGGCCTCCAACCATTCCCCAATGACAGATGTAATGGCAAAGAAGAATCAAGCCCATGGATATCAACAACCCAATCCATTTGAAAAGCAGCCACCAAAGGTTTTTGGCCATGCTGACCCCACTCTCCTCATTGAGAAAACACCTGCACACTCTGCTGTCGCCCAACTGCTCGTGCATAGTCACCATTAGATGATTTGGAGCAAAACAAAATTGTTCACATATCCTTTAAGAGAAAAAGGAGTAATTATGTATTTCAGTAACTTAGATTGCCCTATAACAAGCAAACTATAAATTGGTTTATTCAGTGTCATGTATGTAAAGATTTCCACTATATACATTTATAGTACAGTATATTAAGTTTGCAGTCCATAATTGGATCTGCATCTCACAATTTTTACGAGCCTTGTCCTATATATGTATGTAGTGTAAAACCCATTTGATAATTGAAAAATTAAATATTACGATACTTTCTAATTTGCAATCAGCAAACTCTCAGTATTGTCATCATAAGCCTTCTTAGAATTTCTTTGTTGCAAAGGTTTGCACATCCATCTTTTTACACCCCCTTACATAAGCCTGACCAGGTAAAATGCTATAGGGAGAACTGATGTCTGACTCCAGAAAAATTTCATAAGGTAAAGCACGACCCAGAAGCAAACTCCCAGATTTTAAATTTATCCAGAAAACAGGTGAGGGGGGTAATCTATATAAACACCAGAAAATGAGCAACATTATGAACACTGTGACCTGTTCTCACCCTAAGGATGGGGGCATAATAAAGGAAAATTGATAAACAAAAAAATTTTTGGGAAAAATAAAATTTTTCCCCTTTGCATATTTTTTTTTTTTTTAGTTATAATTGTAGCTCTTTGTACAGATACAAGGAAATAAACACTCATAAACAACTGGAAAACAACTAATTAAAGGGCAATGTAAGGAGGAAATAGAAATGAAGGTTTCTCTTAATTTTCTTTTTTCCCCCAAGGGGGTCTGAAAAATGCCTGGGCGCCCTTTTTTTTAAAAACCAAAACCCACCCCTTTTTTAGTTTTAAAACATAAAAGTATTCACTTGGGGTCGTCTGAACAAATCCTTTGGCCCACGACACCAAACTGTCAGATGGAGGGATGCCAATCCTCAATGATACAAAAAATCCGATTACATTAGAAATAAGGGCTAATAGGTGGGGAATAACCCTAATATTGTGTAAGCTCTAGCAGCAAGTGATCTGCTATAAAACTTCAGCTGGGACTGTCTTCAGCTGGACCTACTAAGCCAGGTTGTGAAAAATCCTATTACAGTGCCCCAGATTTGGGTGACTCGGATTATTTTTTTTTGGCCGATGGTTTAAAACATCAGGGGGTGCCATTTTTAGGGACAGAAGATGCCACACCTTTTTAGTTGGCCCCAGAAATTTTTGCTTATTTTGGGGCCCTTTTATTGTAACAACTTCCTCCAGGGTGGCATTTATTTTTAAACCCTTACGTAAACGTCATTTAAAATGGTTGTATAACCAGAAACATGGTTTGGGAGAACAGAAAAATAACCCAATCCCGTGTTAAAAAGATAAATTTCTTTAAGGGGTTTATTAAACCGTTAAAAAAATTTTATTTTAGGGCAAAAAAATTTGGGTTATAGTTTGGGCCCCAATACTTGTTTCCTTTTTAGAACAAAAATTCTTGTCTAGGGGAAAACACTAAAAATATAATTTTAAAAATTTTTCCCTCATCAATCACTTACACAATACATAGTAGACCTTTAAAATGTTTCATATGTCTTCTAAGAAACCATCCCTTCTTTTTGACAGTTTTTAATTAAACATCATTTGTTTAAATTTGCAAGCCAAGCCAAAAAAATTCCCAAATGATCTTTTTGATAAATTAGGGAAAAATCAAAAGGGCCCTCAAAAGGGAAGGAAAAAAAGAATGGGGCCCCCAAATTTTTTTTTCAAGGGACGGGCCCAGCGGGCCCAAAAGCCCAGTGTTTAATTTTTTAAGGTGTCTTCCCAACTCTCTCATAAAAATGTCTGGGGAGAGAGGATGTGGCATGTTTAAGTTAAATGCCTAAATCTTTTGTTTTCCCAAGAAATAAGTCAACACCTGAGCTGAAATAAGCCACCCCCCAAACCCCGCTAAACCAAATGTAAAATTTTGGAGGGGTTGGGGCGGAACCCCTTCCTTTTTAATGAGAAATTTGGGGCCCAACACCCTTTAAAATGGTGCTTTAAAACCTTTACTTTCCCTTCCCAAATTCACTTGGGGCCCAAACCCATGTAAAAACCCCAAAACAGGCACAGTTTTTCCGTAAACCCTGTAGTGGCAAGAATCACCCTTAATGACATTTTCCCTGGGCCTAGGGTTACGGGGTTTTGTCTTTATAAAAAAAAGCACTTTAAAAAGGAGTTTTTCCTTGTTTAAACCCGCTTTATAAGGGGCTGTTTAAAACACATCCCCAGAATTTGGGGACCCCCAAATCATTGCCTTTGGAACAAGTAAAGGGCAAGAACCTGGTTTGTAGGTTTCAATACATTTTCACAAATCAAACTAATTTTCACTGTGGGGGATATAAAAGACATCACAAAATCAGTGCCCCTCTTTAGGGTATTTGAATTATAAAAACCCAAACAAATCAAAATTTGGGATTAAAGGGGTTTTGTCTAAATCCAAGGATTGCTTTTTATGTTAAAACTTGCAAAAAAAATTCATTTTTTGCAATATGTGCCCATTAACAGTTGTCCTACCTATTCGGGAGTTTTCCCCCTCTTGCAGGGGGCTGCTCACTCCTTGTGGTCGCAAATAGCTACAGCCTTTTTTGATTCTCCTGTTTAGGCTGCCCAGTCCCGGGTCGTTTAAAGCTACAGCCCTTTTGCTTTCAATTTGCACCCTTTAGTAGTACCGTAAACACGTCCCTGATTTCAAATTTGAAAAAAGGGAAACAGGACTGTGGTAACATAAATCAATGTAGTGAGACAACCCCTTTAAAGATTTTTCAGTGCCACAAACTCTTCATTGGTGACATCTGTAAAGATGCTATCTAAAGCTCTCCCTCCAATGCAATTTTTCGAAATGTCTAAACTAGTGCTTACTCTATTCACTGCAAAATTTAGCAGGCAAATTAAATAAATTGTCCTCAAAAAAACGTAGATTTATAAGGGGACATACCTTTTGGTAAATTGTTTAAAGTGCATCCCTTTGGTACACCCCAACAACTGGATCGGAAATTGTGATTTTCTTTCCCCTCACTAAAAATTTTTTGGGCATCCCTCAGATTACATGAGATAAGTAAGGAGGAAACCCGGAACCCCCATTCCGATGACCCGTACAGAAGGGGGACATGAATATGGAGTGTGGCCTCTCCTACAGGATGTTATCTTTGCTTTTCTTCCCTTTCATCCTCTGCAATTCTCCTCTTCTTTTGTGTGGCAAGGTACTTTCTCTTTATTCTTGCCCCCCTTCAGTGCTCCTCCTCTTCCCAATTTGATGTTCTTTGGAAAGAAGGTCTTTGCTTTTGTGCATTCCTAATTTGTGTTATTCAGCCTGCTGGCAACACCCTTTCCCGCAATTATGGGTAAATGAATAGCAAGGGGAAAAAAGAGTTCAGCCAAACAGACGTTGACCTAGAGCCAGGTCACTTTGTCAAGGTCTTCTGGGTGGAAAATTGATTTCAACCTAAATATTTATTTATCTGCTCCACAACGAGGGATTAGTGGGAATTGGCCATTGAGAAAGGAGAAAAAGTGACTCTTGCTTGTTTCTATTGACCAACTGCGGATAATATAAAGCAGGGCTACAAGGTATATGATGGATTTAGGCTTCCTATTTAATTTATTTTCCATTTGTTTCATAGCACCAACATATTCCATAGCACTGTACAGAGACTGTCGCTTCAATATCTGTCCCCAATATAATTGCCCTGTCTCAGGCATATATATGCGCATTGTTGCCAATTTCATGACAAGTAGTGATGAGCGATTACGTTGACTATCATCATCGGGTCGATAGTCGAAGGCAATTAAAGACATTTCCGATAGTCGAAAAAGATTATCGCCCTTTACCCTTAAAAATCTATGGGAGAGGAAAACACCCCATTCTTATACCAAAAACCGGCTGGGGAAAACTGGAATTCATCCACAACACAAATGGATACATGCTACATCTTAGGAAAAACATTAGGGTTTAAAGCCACCGAAAAAAAGTCAAGACCATTCACTATCCCTGTCTTGCACCACAGCCTGCCCCTTTTTAAACCTGAATCCAAAAAAAAAATAAAAGGGGGCCCCCCCCCCCCGGGGGGGGGGGGATGGGGGCATTTAAGATTTGAACCATCATTTTAACTTAAACGGATATTGAATATCCCGGGTCCTGGAACGCACTTTGACCCCCAAAACCTGCTAGCCCCCCAGTTTTAAAAAAGTGACAAAATAGGAGTCTTTGAACCCCTTTTAGTTGAACTGGACATTAACTATATCTGTCCTGCCCGCGAGGACCATTAAACCTGTCTGACCCACAGATTAAAAAGTCCCGGGGAAAAAGGAGTTTTTCCCAACCACCTTTTTGTTTCACTGGACATTAAATTTTTCCTTCCGGGGCCCCACAGCATGAACCCCCAAACCTTTTGGGACCCACAGATCAAAGGGGCCCATTTCCCTATTTTGAAACTTTTGACGTCTTTTAGTATATTTTTTGGAAAATTAAACATTTGTTTAAAAAAATTTTTTTTAAAGGGGAAGTTTTTTTTAAATATTTTTAAAGTTTTTTTACCATTTTGTTTTTTTTTCAAGTGTGAAAACATACCCCATAAAACCGTCCCTCCCGGTTTATTTTTTACCCGGGGTAGATGTGTTAATTTGTCCACACACCCCTAATTAAAAAAAATTTGTCCTAAACACCCCCAAAAAAAAAACATTCTTAGTTGAGAAAACTTTCCCCCCTGGCTTCTGAAAGGGGATTCAGCCAATCAATTCAAGGGTTTTCTTTTTTCCCTCCAAATCCTTTTCGGGGATTAGGGACGAAACCCTGGAGTCAAATGATGCGACCCCATAGTGACTCCAGCCCCAAAAAATTTTTTTAAAGCTAAACAAAATTGTGAAATTTTGTGCCCAGCCCGGGAACCCCTTTTTTGCCCACTAATTAACCTCCAAGAAATCACCATTTCCCCAAAACTGATTTTTTTAGAAAAATTTGAATTTCCCTTTTGATTGCCCCTAACGGTGAGAGCCGGCGCCTTCAGCCATCTTTTTTAACACGGAGGTCCATCGGCCGGGGGCCCAACTTAAAAGGGGGTTGCGGGTGAGAAAACCATTTGGGGCCGCCACCATCGTTAACACGGGGTCCGCTCCCAAAGGGCCCAATTTTTACAGTGGGTGCGTAGACCCGGGCCCTAGCTTTCCTGTAATCTATTAACACGCGGGTTTTCGTTTCCCCGGGGCCCGGTGTTACAGGGGGTTGCGGTGAAGCCCGGCTGGCTCCCGGCATTTTAAACCGGAAAAAATTTTCCCTTTTTGACCAGCAACGAAAACGTTTCCCTAAAAGCAGAGTGGGGAAATTTAGAAGTGGGAGGAAAAGCCCCTCCACCCTTCCTCAGTACCGCCCAAGTCCTGGGTTTGCACTTGCCCCCCCCTTAGGGGGGGCGGACCAATTGAGCTTTATTTGGGAAATTACTGGTGGTTAACGCTCCTGTTCCCCCCAGGTGCCCTTTTTTTTGGAAATTTTTTTTCCCCTTAAATTTTACTCAAGGGGCAGGGGGAAATTGTCCTGTTCTTTGTTCTCTGTCCGTGCCCCAATACCCCATGTCCTCTGAATAACCAAATTTGGGGTCAAGTTTTCCCCGTACCCCCCTTGTAAAAAATTTCAGAAAAATTTTTTTTTTCCCCGCTATTTTTCTACTTTCAATTTTTTGGGATTTAATTCTAGAAAACACTTTTTTTAAATAGGAGGGGAACCCCACCATGTCTTTGTTTCCTTTTTTTTAATTGTATTAAAGGGGGTTGTCACGTTTCGGGGTTTTGTTTGCTGTTTTTAAAAGATCTTGCAAAAACAAGTAAATTTTTGCAATATGTGTCCTTTAAACAGTGTCCTACCTTTTCCTGTTTTCTGACGCCCCATCACCCTTGAGCCACTCTTGACTATTGTGAAGAAAAATGTTGTTAGAAAAACCCCATTTTTTACAATAGGGAACCCTTAATTAAAGGGGATTTCAAGCAAAAAGCCCCCAAAAAAATTTTAAAACAGAAACCCCTGGGGGCCACCCTTTTTACAAATTTTGAAAAACAAAAGTCCCGTTAGAAACCCCAAATTTTTTTTTTTTTTTAAAAAGGACCTGTATTTTAGCTGCATGTCACAGCAAAATGCCCCCAAAAAAACCCCAAAACATGACCCTTAACCACTTTTGACATATGTGAAAACAAATTTTCCGTTAGAAAACAACATTTTTTTTTTACAAAAGAACCCGTAGTATACTGCATTTCACAGCCAAAAAGGGCCCCCAAAAAACAAAACATGACCCTTGAGCCCTTTTGACAATTGGGAAAAAAACAAATTTTCTTTAAAACAACATTTTTTAGAATGGAAACCCGTTGTATTTTCTGAAATTTTAAAGCAATGACCCAAGAAAATTTAAAAATAAATTTTTCAGCCCCAAGTTTTTTTAAAAAATTTTGATTGGGGAAATGCACTTAAAAGCCCCATTTTTTGTTCCAAAGGGCCATTAATTTTTGCTGTATCTCACAGCAAAAATTTACCCCAAAAAAATTTATAAAAATGACTTTTTCAGCCCCTGTTAAAAATTGTAAAGGGGAAAAAAGCCCCCTTTAAAAACCAAAATTTGGTTTCCCAAAAGGGGTATGATTAAAAGCTGGAACTCACAGCAAACATGGGCCCCAAAAAAAACCCCAAAAATGTTCTCAAACCCCTAAATTAAAAAAATTTTGCGGGGAAAAAGGGCCCCTTGGGGAAACCACATTTTTTGTTCCCAAGGACCCTTTAAAGCTGTATCTCACAGCAACAGACCCAAAAAAAATTTTAAAATTTTGACTTCTCAGCCACTATTTAAAATTTTTGATTGGGGAAAATGCCACTTAAAGCCCATTTCTGTTTTAAAAGGACCCCTAATTATTGCCCCATCTCCAGCAAAAAGACCTCAAAACCATTGACAAATGCGAAAACTTCTAAAGAAAAAAAGAGTTAAAAGGAATACAGTGTTGTCAATTTAAACCTTGCTGTCTTTTTCAGTCTCCTCACAGCAAACCAGCAAAAAGAAAATTTTGGGAACTGAGAATAAAAAAATTTCAAATTTAAAAAATGATCCCTTTTTTAAAAAAAAATTTTCAAAAGGACCCATTTCTTTTTTGAAAAGGAATTTTTGAAGTGGCGGGAACAAATTGGTGGCCTGGCAATTTGGGGGCCCCAACATCATCAGAGTTCCCTGCCTGTTCATCCCTTTTTGAAAAATCCAAACGGTTTCCCCATTTTCTGTTTAAAAAACCCCATGCGTTTTGGGGGGCTCTGTAAATTAATCCCCCCGCTGTGCTGAAGGTCCCTTTAGATATTACTGGGTGTAGGGCAGGGCAACACCCTATGGCGTGGCGGGGCGAGCTTGGGGCCCTTTGTCCATTTTGGAAAACCCAAAAAGTCCCCATTTGGGTCCGGAAACAAAACAAAAAACAAACGGTTGTTTTTGAATGCGATAGTCGTGCACCATGATCCAAAAACGGTTCTCTGTGGTTGTAAGTGTTTCCCGCATTGCATGCGTTGGTGAGGTTTTAAAAAGGAAAGATTGCCAAGGTCACCCATTAGGTTTCCCCTTGCCTGTGCTGCTGTGCGCTACGGCTACTTGGACTCTACTCGTCACGTCGCGAGGGTTTCCCCGTGACATTTGAGAAAATGAAGCAGACGCAACAGGTTTTCCCCGTTATAAATCAGCAAGGTCCCTTTTCCTGCATTTTCCCTTTTCTATTTGGGTGGGGGGAAGGAAAAGTGCTGAGTTTTGTTTTGTACCGGGGGGGATCCAGTAGGGTGGCCTTAATGCGGGATCATTTTGGGGGAAAGGGGCACCCAAACATCTTTTGGGAGATGGGCCTTGTTTTCCCCCAACCTTGGGGTCGGGGGGCATAGCAAAGATTTCCTCATTTTCCCCCTCCGCCTCAAATTCGCGCCAATTTCTTTCCCAAGGGCAACGTCGGGGGTCTAGGAAAACCCCCCTCCTCCCCCGTTTCCCCGGACAGCTTCAACACCCCCTGACTTGCCTAAAAGGGGATGCCCCCTGAGAGCTGATATGCCCCTTTGCACTACCCCCTGGACCCGAATCACTGCCTAATAAAAGACAAAAAAATTGAGAAACTGTCAGGCCTTGCGGATTGAGGGAGAGAAAGGTCGGTCCGCTCTGTGGCGTCTCTGGCGGGACCTGATGTTTCGAGTGTCCAACGATGTTCTAGAATAGATCACCACAATGCTCTTGGAAAAGGGGCATTTCCCGCATGACCCATTTTGGTGGCTTCTTCAAAACTGGCAAGGATGGTTCACAGCTTTTTCACCTGCCTCCACTCTCGGTGGCTCAACACCTTGAGGTCCGCACCGTTGCTTGTCAGGCCATGTGTCACTTCGTACTGCGTAACGGCATTGCGCTGCTCCCACAATCGCTGGGTCATGTGGAGGGTGGAATTCCAGCTTTGTTGCCACGTAAAACAATGGACGGTTGACAGGGAGGCTGAGCTGACGCTGAAACGAAAGCCAGGCGGACGAAGCAGGGTGCGAACGGCGGAAGTGCGAACTCAGACCTCGGCCTTCCTCAGCAGGCAGTCCAGACCCGGTTAGCTCTTTAGAAATTTTTGGACGACACAAGGTTAAGGGACATGTGCCAGGAAGGGATGTGTCCAGCCTACCGATCATAAGGGCGGCCAGCAGATTTCGACCGTTTTATCCACACCCCCCTTGCCTGGCACAAGTTTGTCACGCAGCCAGCGCTCGGCGTGTGGGGGCCCATCCACAGCTCTGACCTTTGTGTGTGGACGGTCTCCCAAGACAGATTTAATTTCAAACGGCCCTGGTTTCTCTGGGCCGTGATGCCACCAGAGGACCTTTGGGAAAGAACCCTGCACCATCCCTGCGGTTTTGAAGAGCGGTGCGCCGACCCTGAGAGCCACCGTCACCACCAAGACATCCACCCCTCACCCAGGGAGCTGTCACAGAGATATAGCGGTCTTGGCCATGCTTATAAGTCCATGTGTCGGTGGTGAGATGGACTTTTCCGGACACAGATGCAGACAATGCGCTTGAAATTTTAGATGACACGTGGCTGGCCAGGGCAGGGACGGATTTTCTGGCAAAGAAATGCCTGCTCGGCATCTGTTATTGGGGGCAGGCAAGGGCCATGACGTGGCAGAATCCATCTGTGTCCACCAGATGGAAAGGCAATATTTCCAAGGCCAAAAGCCTGGCAATGCGAATTCAGGTTTTTGGCTTTGAGATGGTTTGGGTTAAAGTGTTTCTTCTGCTCCCCAAACCTGGAAGACAGAAGGCTGGCTAGATGGCCACTGTACGGTGTTGCAGGTCGTCAAACTGGCGGAAGGAGAAGGGGTAGGATGGGTCTCTGGTGGTGCTGGTGGTAACTCGGGCGACAGTGGAGGCTGAAGCGGAGGCTGATCCTGATCCCTGGGCTCTGAGAGACATGGGCAGCTGAAAGGGAAAGCTTGGTGGTGGCGGAGGAGGAGGGGGCGGAGACAGAGGGTGTGACAGGGTTGGAAGCCCGGCATCGGTCTGGCCTTTTTTTGGCCAAGTGTTGCCTCCATTTCAACTCAGCATTCGCTGCATGTGACTAGACATGTTGGTGGTGGTTAAACACCTTAAGATTCTTGCCTCACTTATGGCGTTTACTGCAAAGACCATCGCTGGTTAATCAGAGGCTTGCTCAAAAATTAAGGCTAAGCTTGAGAGTCCTGGACACTTTTTGAGACGGCGAATAAGTACAAGGAGCGGCGGTTTCCGCTGACAGTGGCTGCGAATCAAATCAGGCGGACTTCATGCGACCCCTCCCCATCGTCTTCCTCCACGTCCAGTGAAGAAGCGCTCGCAAGCAAATTCAGCTGAAAAGATCAGCGTTGGATTCCGCAATGTCATCATCCATACTCAATCAACACAGGTACTTTTGTCCGTCCTGACATTCTGCATCCAGGAGCTTGCGGGCTACAAGCAAGAAGGGACTGTGCAAGGTGTTTGCCGACCGCCTGGGATTTTTGCCGACCGGCTTCCTTCTCCTCCCTGAATGCAACAGTAACTGGGCGTCAGACAAGACAAAATCATCCTCTTTGGCCCTCTTGATCTTTTAACATGCCTTCTGACCCCAACGTAATTTTGTAAACAAAGAGTACTTCAGAAAATGGGATTATCCACTGTTGGTTAACTGAGAATCACAGGGCCCTGACACAGCATGACAGGCCCTGACGGTTCCTGCACCAGACGATCCACATGGCATGCAATTGTTATCAGCCAGCACTGGACGGACCCCTACTCATGTACCTCTACCTCCAGACCTAAACCCCCCACTTTGCTCGCTTACCCCACCTGCATATCGCTCCATACTCAAGAAAGATAAAAATTTTAGAGTATGGTAAGAGTTTTGAAAGTCCTCTTAATATAAAAGACGGTAAAATCACAGCTATTCTGAAATCCCTCAAATCAAAACATAATAGCAGTATTCAAATTTAAGTGCAAGGTCGCCTCTAACAACAAAGCTGGACTGTGTCAATGTGAAAAAACACGTTCTGAGAATGTATAACGGAAAATAAACATTATTTTTTTTGGCACCTAAAAATTACACTGCGGTGACTGACAAAATTGCTGTAATTCAAATTTAAAAGTGCATGGTGCCTCTATCAACAAACAGGACTGCGCCAAGTGAAAAAACCATGAATCTGAAATGTATAAACGGATATAATAAACGGGTATTTTTTTGCATCTAAAAATACACCTGGCGAATGACGACAAAATTGCTTTATTCAAATTTAAGTCTGCAAGGTGCCTCTATCCCAACAAAGCTGGAGACTGGGCAAAAGTGAAAAAACACGATCTGAAAATGTATACGGATAATAAAACTTATTTTATTTGCACCTAAAATACACCTACCTGCGGTGACGACAAAATTGCGTATTCAAATTTAAAAAAAAGTGCAAGGTGGCCTCTATCACAAAGCTGGACTGTGCCAAAGTGAAAAAACACCGTATCTGAAAGTGTATACAATAATAAACGGTATTTTTTTGCACCTAAAAATACACCTGCGGTGGACGACAAATTGCCTGTATTCAAATTTAAGTGCGAGGTGCCTCTATCAACAAAGCTGGACTGCGCCAAAGTGAAAAAACACATATCTAGATATGTATACGGAATAAAAACAACGAGGTATTTTTTGCACCTAAAACTACACAATGCGGTGAACGACAAAATTTGCATGTATTCAAATTTAAGTGCAAGGTGCCCCTCAAATCAACAAAGCTGACTGTGCCAAAAGTGAAAAAAACACCTATCAGAAATGATATACGGATAATAAACGGTATTTTTTTTGCACCTAAAAATACACCTTTGGGGGCCGTGACGACAAAATAGCTATATTCAAATTAGCGTGCTATGTGCCTCTATCAACAAAGCTGGATGCTGCCAAAGTGAAAAAAAACACATTACTGAAATGTATACCGATAATAAACGGTATTTTTTGCACCTAAAAATACACTGTGTTGCGTGACGACAAAAATTGCTTGTATATTCAAATTTAAGTGCAAGGTGCCTCTATCAACAAAGCTGGACTGGGCAAAAGTGAAAAACACCTATCTGAAATGTAATACGAATAAATAAACGGTATTTTTTTGCACCTAAAAAACACCTGCGATGACGACAAAATTACTGTAATTCAAAATTTAAAGTGCAAAGGAGCCTCTTAAGCCCAAGCAGGACCTGGGCAAAAGTGAAAAAAACAACCTATCTGAAATGTATACGGAAAATAAACGTTAATTTTTTGCACCTAAAAAATACACCTACGGTAGAACGACAAAATTGTCTGTAATCAAATTTAAGTGCAATGCCTCTATCAACAAAGGCTGGACTGGCGCCAAAAGTAAAAAAACACGTATCTAGAAAATGTATACGAAAATAAACTGTATTTTAAGCACCTAAAAATACACCAGCGGTGACGACAAAATTGCTGTATTCAAATGTAAGTTGCAAGGTGCCTCTATCAACAAAAGTTGGACTGCGCCAAAGTATCTGAAATGTATACGTGATAATAAACGGTATTTTTTTGCACCTAAAAATACACCCTGCGTGACGACAAAATTGAGCTGTATTCAAAATTAATGCAAGTGGCCTCCTACAACAAAGCTTTGACTGTGCCAAAGTTAAAAAACACGTATCACTGACATGAAACGGATAAAAAACGTGTATTTATTGCACCTAATATAACCGGCGGTGACCGACAAGATTGCTGTAATTTAAATTTAAAGTGCAAAGTGGCCTCTATCAACAAAAGCTGAGACTGAGAGCCAACAGTGAAAGAACAACTTATCTGAAAAGTATAAACGGATCATAAACAGTATTTTTGCACCCTAAAAATACACCTGGGCGATGATGACCAAATGCTGTATACAAATTTAAGTGCATAGGTGCCTCTATCAACGACAAAAAAGCTGACTGCGCCAAAGTGAAAAAACACGTAATCTGAAATGTAACAGATAATAAACCGCGCATTTTTTTTGCACCTAAAAATACACCTGCGGTGGACGACAAAATTGCTGTATTCAAATATAAGTCAAGGTGCCTCTATCAACAAAGCTGGACTTGGGCAAAAGTGAAAAAACAAACTATGCTGAAATTGTATCAGATCATAAACGGTATTTCATGCACCTAAAAATACACCTGCAGTGACGACAAAATTGCTGTTATTCAAATTCAAGTGCAAGGTGCCTCTAGTCAACAAAGCTGACCTGGCAAAAAGGAAAAAAAACCTATCTGAAATGTATACGGATAATAAACGGTATTATTTGCACCTAAAAATACCACCTGCCTTGACGACAAAAATGCTCAAATTCAAAAATTTAATTGCAAGGTGCCTCTCTCAACAAAGACTGACTGCGCCAAAGTGAACAAAAATAAAACACGTATCTGAAATGTATACGGATAATAAACGGTATTTTTATGCACCTAAAAATACACTGTGGTGACGATAAAATTGCTGGATTCAATTTTAAGTGCAAGGTGCCTCTGTCAACATAGCTGGACTGCGCCAAATTTAAAAATCACCTCTCTGAAATGTATATGGATAAAAACAACGGTATTTTTTGCACCTAAAAAACACCAACTGGTGAACGACAAAATTGCTTTATTCAAAATTTAAGAGCAAGGTGCCTCGTATCAACAAAGTCTGGACTGCGCCAAAAGTGAAAAAAACACCTATACTGAAATGTTAATCATATATAAACGTATTTTATTGCACCTAAAAATACACCTGCGGGTTGACGACAAAATGCTATAATATCAAATACAAGTGCAAGGTTCCTCCTATCAACACAACAGCTGGACTGGCAAAAAGTCTGAAAAAACAACTATCTTGAAATGTTATACAGATAATAAACGGTAATTTTTTTGCACTAAAAATACACCTCAGTGACGACAAAATTGCTGTATTCAAATTAAAAGTGCAAGGTTCCTCTATCAACAAGCTGGACTGGCTAAAATGAAAAAACACCTATCTGAAATTATACGGATACTAAACGGTAATAATTTGGCATGAACACAAAAAATACTCCGCGGAAGACGACAAAATTGCTCTAATCAAATTTTAAGTGCAAGGTGCCTCTCTCAACAAAGCAGGACTGCGCTTAAAGTGAAAAAACATTTATCTGAAATGTATACCGTATAATAAACGTATTTTTTGCACCTAAAAATACACCTGTGTGACGACAAAGATTGTGCTGTATCAAATTTAAGAGCAAGGTCCCTCTATCAACAAAGCCTGTACTTGCGCCAAAGTGAAAAAACACATACTGAATTGTATCACGGATAATAAACGGATATTTTTTGCACCTAAAAATACACCTGCGGTGATACAAAATTGCTGAATTCAAATTTAAAGTGCAAGGTGCCTCTATCAACAAAGCTTGACTGTGTCCAAAGTGAAAAACACGTACACAGAAAATGTAAACGGTGTAATAAACGGTATTTATTTGCACCTAAATATATACCTGCGGTGACGACCAAAATTGCTGTATTCAAATTAAGTGCAAGTGCCTCTATCAACAAAGCTGGACTGGGCCAAAGAGGAAAAAACACGTTATCTGAAATATTATACGGATAGTAAAAACGTTATTTTTTGCACCTAAAAATACACCTACGGTGACGACATAAATTGCTGTATTCAAATTTAAGGTGCCCGGTGCCTCTAAACAACAAAGCTGTACTGCGCCAAATTGAAAAAACACCTATCTGAAATGTATACGTATAATACACGTAAATTTTTTGCACTAAAAATCACCTGCGGTGACAGACAAAAATTGCTTAATCAAATTTTAAGTGCAAGGGGGCCTCTATCAACAAAGCTGGCCTGGGCAAAAGTGAAAAAACAACTATCTGAATGTATAAAACGATAATAAACGGATAATTTTTGTTTTTGCCCTAAAAATACACGCTCCGGTGACGCAAAATTGCTGAATTCAAATGTAAGTGCAAGGTGGCCTCTATCAACAAAGAAAGGGACTGGGCAAAAATATGAAAAAACACCTATCTGAAATGTATATGGATAATAACGATATTAATTTGAGCACCTAAAAAATACACCTGCGGTACGACAAAATATTGCAGCATTCAAATTTAATGTGCAAAGGTATGCCTCTATACCAAAAGCTGGACTGCGCCAAACTGAAAAAACACGTAGCTGAAATGTATAACGGATAATAAAGCGGGGAAAATTTTTTGCACCTAAAAATACCACCTACGTGAATGACAAAAATGCTATTCAAATTTTAAGTGCGCAAGGTGCCTCTATCAACAAAGCTTGGAACTGCAAAAGTAAAAAAAACACCTATCAGAAATGTAAACCGGGATAATAAACGGTATTGTTTTGCACCTAAAAATACACCTGCGTGACGACAAAATTTTGCTGTATTCAAATTTAATGCAAGGTGCCTCTATCAACAAAGCTGGACTGGGCCAAAGTGAAAAAAACACATATATCTGAAATGTATACCGGAAAATTAACGGTATTTTTTGCACCTAACAACAAAAAAAAATACACCTGCGGTGACGACAAAATTGCTGTATTCAAATTTAAGTGCAAGGTGCCTCTATCAACAAAGCTGGACGGGGCCAAATTGAAAAAACACTATCTGAAATGTATAGGATAATAAACGTATTTTTTGCACCTAAAAATACACCTGCGGTACGACAAAATTGCTGTATTAAAATTTTAAGTGCAAGGGCCTCTATCAACAAAGCTGGACTGGGCAAAAGTAAAAAAAACCACCTATATGAAATGTATACGGATAATAAACGGTAGTTTTTGCACCTAAATACACTC
>JAODAL010069149.1:0-16488 GCA_025379985.1 Phyllomedusa bahiana | reverse complement strand
AAAAAAAGGGGAAAAAAATTTAAAAATTTTGGAATTGGGGTGCCAATTTTAAAAAAAAAGTACGCATTCAAATTTTCTAATGTCCCCCCAAAGGTGGGATCTGAGGTAAATCCCTTTGATGGGGGTCATTTTAACTGTTCTTAATTTTCCCTGTGTATAATTGTTTACTAGAGCTACAACTACATACCTTTACCCGGGGAAAAACCAAAGTATGGATTATTAGATGATTTTTAAGAGCCAAAATTCCTTTGGGGTAAAAATTATTATTTATTTTTTTTCACTTCCTTTGATGAAAATCTTTCAAATCTTTTCTAAAAGGGGTGTTGAAAACCCTCCTAATTTTAGTCTGGACCCTATGGGATAAAAAACCCACATTTTTGTGTATTGTAGATTAACACCCCTAGATGAATATTGCTAATATGGATTACATCTCTCCCAACATAATAAATTCGATTTTTGCTCCTGAAAATTTAGACCCCCTAGGAAAAAAATCACGTTGTTCCTTTTCCAATCCTAAATGCGTTATCCTCGTCATTAAAAAAATGCTCTTTACAGTAAACATCCTGTAAATCGATTTACGCCCTTAATGGTTTCAAAAAATTTTAAAGTCCGTTGAGGAGCATAATTCGACCTTTGCTAAGTACGTTTATTGATTGACTAAGAATAAGTGTAGTTTTAAGTACGAAAATATTGGGACTAAAAATCTGTTCAACTGTTTTTGGTATTCCCCCTCTTAGGTCCGGGGTAGATTCCTGAAGGGGGGTAGTTGGTGGAGGATCGAAATGTTTTTGCCCCCCCCGCCTGCCGTTTGGAGGTCGTGTTATCCTCTGGGTTTCCCCTTAAATTTTTGAGACTTAATGTTGTCCTTATTGCCCTTCGTGATCCCTGGGTCCACAAAACTCTCGATCCGAGGTATCCCCCGCAGGGTTTGTTGCTATCTGTTCAATAGGTGAAAAAGGAAACTTTTGTTCCTTTTCTTATTTTTTTGTTTCTTGAAATAGATTGGGCTATTTGTGTAGAAAAACTTTTGCCACTTTATTCATTTCCTTCAATAGTCTTGGGGGTCCCGATCAAATTTGCTTCGTTTTACAGAAGTAATATTTTCCCAGCTTAGCAATTTTATTTAAACTTCCATCTAAAGCTTGAAAAGAGGATTTCTCTTAATATCCAAGGAATTTTTTTCCCTTAACGAAAACTTCCAATTTGGTTAGGGAATCTGTTAAAATTTAACAATGAGTTGCATGAGTTTCATCGAGCATCACTATGTTATTCCAATGTTAAAAAAACACTTCATCAAAAGAAAAAATCGGATATTTGGTTAATCTAGTCCTCTTGGGATCTATTTTTATCAATATACGTTTGAAATGGGGTTACTATCCACCAAATTTCAGCTGTTTACCTATTTTTTCAAAAGCCCACATTTATTTTCAGACCCAAATTCCCTGATTGGATTTGGGGTATCCCCCCAAAAAAATGGACCGAGTTTGTTACTTGCCCACATATCATGAGACATAGCGTAGTCCAGGGAAGGCTTTTGAATCTTCAGCATTTATTGCGGTCATTTTATGCACTAGGGCCTCCTTAATACGAAGCCGCTTACAGTTTTCCCGGGGGAGCATAAACCTCGCCAACAGTCCAATAAAATACAAAAAAGATTCGGTAAACCCCACCGGTAGTAAGGTTCATTGGGAATCCGCTCAGACCCGTCCACACACGGTGCAAATAAGGAGGGGGTCCCCGGCTGTAGTACTCCAGAAGCAGTAGGCAATTTTCAAAAAAAAAAGCCCCAGCACTGTGCTCGGGTAAAGTGAAAAAAAGCTTAAAACGATTTTATTATGATATTTAAAATCATGCATAAAAGCAAAAAATGAGTGAACACTGCATGTTTCGAGCCTGGTAGTCGGCTTTTAGTCGTAACAAAAAAAACATCGCTACAAACAACATTAAATCTAATTCCTTTTCCCTGACATAAATCAAGTTAGACACCTGGAAAATTATGGTAAAAAAAAAAAAAAAAAAAAAAAAAAAAAAGAAAAACATATAAAAGGAATCAGAAAAACATAAATGGACAGATCCAGGGGAGGAGGTGTTACGGAGAAAATTGTGACTCGGATAAATTCAAATACCTGGGTTACATATTCATAGGGTGTGGGGGTTTTTTACTCTTAACCCCTCTCGGTTAAAATGAAAAGAATCACTGGGAAGTTGAAGGCGGGGCGTCACTCCCACTATTTGGGAGGAGCATTAATTTGGAAAAATGGTGCTTTTGCCAAAAGGGTTTTTTATTAGAGTGGTCCTTCCGTTCCCAATCTATTTTAAAAAAGATAGACAAGCTATTGCATCTTTTTTTTGGGTAGGGGTACTCCCAGGTTAGGAAGTCCACATTAAAGGGTTTCTGTTGAAGTAGGGGGGCTGCGCTGCCGGTTTTTTTACTTTCCACGTGGCTGTGCAGTTGTCATATGCGGGGGGTGGATAGGGGGGGACCGTAATAACCCAGGGGGGTTTTGGGGGAGCCCTGGTAGGGTCCTATGAGGCATGGCAAACTTGGTGTTGGGAAAAGGGGAAGTACCAATTAAAATTCTTACGGCTACTATGGCAGCACGGTGGCACTGGGGAAAAGTTTGTGGGCACGTACGAAGGAGAAAATGGGACTCTTGGTCACCTTAAAAGGGGGCGAATTTTTTTCAAACAAAGTGGAATTGTTTGAATTTCAGGAAAACTTCGGTTCGGAAGAATCGAAGTTTTGGGTACTTGGGGTGAACGAAGTGTGCTTTTGATTGATAAAAGGCTGCGAGCACATGGTTACTGGGGGAAAGCACTTGGGAGGAAGAAAGGGGATACCTGATGACTGTGCGGGGGAACCCAAACAGAGACCGGCGGATTTTGTGACTCCCGACTATATAAAATCCCGGCGGACCGGGGGCTACACCCCCTCACGTGCTATCAGGGAAGGGGCTGCCCCCGGGTGATGCTCTTACTAAGAATTGATTTTTAATAGCGATTTTTGGGGTGTTCAGCTTGTCTGGGGACTGTTTTTTAACTTTATTTTGATTTTTTTGGGGATTGGTCGAAGTCCAGTGTGGGTTTCCCCTGCAGCTGCATTCATTTTAAGCTATCTGTCAAAGCAATTGAATATCCAAAGGGGGACTAAACCGTTACTGTTTTATTTTATTTTAAGAAAAAAGCGTTTTTACAATACAAAAAACCCCTTTATTTTTGGTGCTCAATTCTTTGGCGCAATTTACATCCGGGGTTAATTAAACGTTGTTATTTAGCTGTGGTGATCAAGAAGCCGTCATTTTCACGCCAAAAAAATACATTTTCCCGTAGCCCAATTCACAAGCAAAGGGGAATTACAAATTTTATCTTTTTTGTGACGTAGAAAACAAAACAATTGTAACAGCTACAAATTTACTAGTTTGTGGTGTCAATTTTTTGCGCAATTTACATCCCGGGGTTTAATTTTAAATTGTTTGCAGTTGTACTCGTAAAAAAAACTTTGTTTTTCACCGCACAGAAGAAATTTTGTAGCATAATTAAATCTGAAGGTTAATTAAGCCCGTTTGTGCTTTTAATTTGAAAAACACAGAGTTTTTTAAACGACACATACAAGTCAATTTTTCCTGCCCATTTGTGGAGCGCAATTTATAATCCAAGGTTACCTCAAGCTTGTTACTGCGTTCATTTGGAGTCAAATACATGGTGTGTATTTATCATATACTGATTCATCATCAAACAGTGTCTGTTCATTTTAGAAACAAACATTATGTCAGACAGAGAGGATGGGCAGGCTCTTCACCTTCGAGTCGGCAGAGCGCCCAAGTAACATTTCAGGAAACAGCCCTAGTCGCAAGCACAGCAATTGGGACGTCGCGCTGGCAGGGTCCACTTCGGTGAGTGCCGACACAACTGCCGCTGTCATCTAGCTGGCCGTGTGATTGTTCACACTAACCCAATGGATCTTCTTGATTGGTTCTGACTAGGTCATCCACGTTCCGTCCCAGAAGAACATCTGACAACGCCCAGCCAAGAGTCGGTGGAACCCTCAGACACAATCCATTAGTTGGCATGGCCCGGGAAGCGGTGTCAGACGCCCTCACCTTGTCCTCAGCCCCCGCCTCTGTCCAACCGGCCGTTTCCCGTCAGTCCAAGAGATCTACTATATGTCTGGGCTCCAGCGCACACAATTTAATGAGGATGAACATATTTGAGGAAGGCATCATGCAGCTACTGGCAGCGAAGAAATGGGCCAATATCGCCTGCCTTCTTGCAGTAGGGGCAAAGTTAGATGTGGGAGAGTGGCATGGGAAGGATCATGTTTGGTGAGGAGAGTCAGCCTCGGCATACAAGACCGTGGATGAGGACAGCAGTGACGGATGAACACAATATATATGATGTAGCCCGACCGCACTTGGGGAGCCGGGTGAGGCAAGGGCTTCACCATCGTCAGAACGAAGAGGGCGTCACTTGCGCGTCAGGCAGAACGGCGCACCCAGCCAGCAAGTGGCTGTATGTGGCCGTGAGTCAGCAGATAGCAGTCAGTGTGAGGTACGGGAGCCAAGCGGCCACGTGCTAAAAAACCCGCTTCAGCAGGGTCCAAGAAAGTACGCAAGCACAGGGCCTCACGCACAGAGGCGCAAGCGAGCGGTAGTAGTCACTCAGCATGCGAGTGGTTGGCGGTAAAATGATCTACTCCTGCGGTGTGGGCAGTTCTTTGCTAAGACACCGAGGAGCCAATAATGGTGAGATAAGTAGAAACTGTAAGGCAGAAGTTGAAGCGTGGCCAGGGAGCTAACGTTGGCACCACCGGCCCTGCGTCCACCAACACATGCAGCGTCACCATCCGGATGGCCTGTTAGAAATCGTGGCTCAGATGTGGTGGTCCATCCTCCGCGCAGCAACAGCAAGCATCACGCCCAGTGGTACGCATTCCTTTGCAGCCATTCAATGGCTCCACCACCGTCTGCAGAAAGAGCTGTTTTCTCTTTTGAACAATCATCTCCCGGTCCAGATGCTCCCTGCATCCTCGTCTACTCCATGGCGCCAGCAGTTCCGCTCACGTGAGCGATTGCAAAGAGACAAATCAGTTATGCGTCCAACCATCCTAAGGTGCAGAAGCTGACCGTTCTCCTGTCCAAGTTGTTTGGTCTAGCAGTCCCTCCCTTTCCAATGGTGGACTCTGCACCCATCAGAGAACTATTGCTCGCTTGTCCGAGCCGATATGGAGAGTTTCCCAAGCCTAGATTTCTTTTTCCAAAAAGGCAGTACCAGCACTTCATGAAATATGTAGAACAGAAGGTGGGCCAGTCCTGACTTATCGTTTGTTCCAAGGTGCACGGCAGCGCGGACGTCTGGAGCTGTAACTACGGTCAGGCCAGTACATGTCCTTTTAAACCCGCCCACTGTGTGAATGTGCTTATTCCGGCCTAGGAACCTCCAACAACTTGGACAGGAGACGCCGCTTTCTCCTCCACAGTTGTCAAACTGCTGCACCTTGCGCCAATGTCCAGCCTCCTCCTCCTCCTCCAACCACCCATCTCAGCTCACACAAGAACACTAGCTCCCATCATACCACATGTAGTAGGCACAGTCGGTGTCACCTGTTCTACACCTGGCGTCCTCGGCGAACGACAGTCACACAGGGTAGGAACTGCTCTCGTCATGCAGTCAAGAATCGATGTGTGGCGATTCTACCGCGCCAACTGCAAATCGAACCATGGTGACCGGACAATGGGAGGAACATGGTGGTTCCTCGCTGCCAACCGAGGAGTCGATGGGAGTCCATGCGCCCTTGCATGGCGGCACAGTGGTCATATCTGGTTGTGAAAAGGTTCCTGAATCTGTCACCGACTTCAGAACATTCGAAAATGGGCCAGGAAACTGTGCATGCACTTATCCATTCCTACAAAGCCAGGAACACCCTCCTCAAGTTGCAGCGGCTGAACACGGGCCTCCCCTACAACACTCCTGATATCCGATGTTTCCCACCCCCAGTTGGAAATTCCAGCCTGCAATGTGGACCGACTGTATGATAGCAGAGAAAGGCCCTTAACGCATTATTTTGATGATCTCAGGCAGACAGAAGTACTCCCCCTGTGTAACTTTGATGTCAGCCAGTGGCAGCTCATGGTGACACCTGCCGTTTGTCGAGGGCCATTCGAGGAGGCGACGTTATTTGTCAGTCGCCAGGTCTAACACGGAAGATAACGTCAACACTGTTCATGTCCTGGAACAGATCTGAAAAATCTGTCTGGGCAGGGATACTGGAGACGTGGCGACTACATCCTCGCGGCCACTGAGTCCGATGGGGACTGAAATGGAGAGGAGGAGGAGGACATTGGGGCAGAAGCAATTGTCTGGTGAAATGAGTTGGATTTTCTACCCAGGTGAAAAGAAGAGGAAGAGTACAGAGCAGCTGGAGGAGCTAGATGGAATGAGGAAGATGAGGCAGATAACCTCGCAAGCACCGTGGCAGTATACAGTGGAGATGGAGGCAGGGAGCCCCTCGAGTCAACTTGTGCAGATGGCCCGCTAGCATGTTGATTTGCCTGCTATGACAGCCGAATACGTCCGAGCATCCGGCAGAGATGACTTCTGGCTCTCCACCCTTATTGGAACCCCCACGCTACGGTCCCAAAATGGGGCCTTTTCTTTCTTCCCTGCTATTGAGAAGGAGGACGAAACTCAAATACTATAGAGAAATCCTCCGTAGTCTCATTGGCCGCTGCCCATGTGCGGCATCGCCCTCCTCCTGACAGGTCCTGACCGCGGGGGTTCTTCAACGCGTCACGACTTACTTGCCCGCGGTCTGCCGGGGGAAGTCGGGGGGGTCGGACAGACCTACTCCATCGCAGCAACCTAAGTCTGCGGAGTCCACTGATGAGTCAGCTCCTTCACCCGCCTAGTGAGGCGAGGAGCGTCGCCAGCAGCAGCAGCAGGACCATGGAGCATCCCTGAACCAACAGGTGGTGGCCTACTTGGACATGACTCTCCACCCCAGTTAGCAGATCCGGACTACTGGGGGCAGCCAAGACTGGATGTGTGGCCGCACACTTTCCCGAGTTTGGAGCAGTGGAGGAGAGGCTGTCCCTGTGCCCGGCCAGTAGTGTGGCATCAAGCGGGTGTTCAGTGCGGCGGGGGCCATCGTTACCCCAAGGAGAACCCTTGTCCACGGGAAATGTGGAAGCGACTGACCTTGTCAAGTGAATCAGGCGTGGATCGCCAGATTTCCGACACACATCTACACACTGCCTTAGGCGTCTTACTACATCAGCCCATGACGCCTCACCCAATACCTGCGTGCAGAAATGAGTCTCCTGGGTTCAAGCATACAGCCTGCCTCAGCCCCAATTCTGATGCAGCCACCAGCCCTGATGCCACTCACACTGCCGACAGTTTCTCCACTAGCCACCAACCCCATCTTTACCAGGACCTGGTATTGCCACCCACCCTCAACACTCTTCATTGTGCAACTGTCTGACCTCAATGCTGCTGCTGTGGCTGCTGCCGTGACTCACCACACAGAGTGTCATTGGGCGCACATTGTCCTGACCTTCATGCTGGGCTTGCTGTGGCTGCTGCCGTGACCTCCACCAGCGTGTCTTTGTGCCACTGCCCTGACCTCATGCTGCCTGCTGCCGTGCTCACACACTGTACAGGGTCATTGTGCCACTTCTGACCCTCATAGCTGCTGCTGTTTCTTGTTGCCATGGCGTGACATCCACCACTGTGTCTTACGTTCCCACTGTCTGACCTCAAGCTGCTTGCTGTTGGGCTGCTGCCGGGACCATACACACTGTGTCATTTGCCAACTCGGTGGGCCGTACTCCAGTTTTTTGCCACCCTCCAGAATTTTGATTGTGCCCACTTTCCGGTACCTCAATGGTTGCTGCAGTGTACCCCGACACTCGGCGCATGTGCCCACTGTCTGGACCGTCAGGCTGCTGCTTGTGGCTGCTGCCGTTGACCTCCACACCTCTGTACATTGCCCACCTGTGGCCTATTCCTGTTTTTGGACCACCTCCAGAATTGTCATTGAAGTGCCACTGTCTGACCGTCATCGCTGCTAGCTGTGCTGCGCGTGACCTCACACTACTGTCATTGTCCCACTCTGCTGTGGCTATTCCTTTTTGCCACCTCCATAATGTCATTGTGCACTGTCTTACCTCATGCTGCTGCTGTGGCTGCTGCCCAGTGACCTATGACACTGGTGTCATTGTGCCAATGTCTGACCCTCATGCTGTTGCTCCTGCCCGCTGCCACCATCCTCTCCTCATGCTCATACAATTACACAGTGCTACTCTGTGGCCCTAACTCCATTTTTGCCACCCTCCAAATGCACTGTTCCACTAGCCTGAACCATCATGCAGCTGCCACCGTGACGTATCCACAAGGCCTCCACCTTAGCTTCTCTGTACAATTTGCCACTCTGTGGCTTATTCCAGTTTTTGCCACCGACCCCGAATGTCATTGTGCCACTGCCTGACCTTTCCATGATGCTGGCGTGGCTGCCCGCCGTCACCATTCACACTCTGCACTGAGTTGCCAACTGAGCCCTCAGCCTTTTTTTTTTCCAGCTTTCTCCTGCATGATGACTTTATCAGGCGACATTCCCCCTTCAGTTTTTTGGTCTCAGTTTATTGGCCCTCTTACGTGTCCCAGGGAATTTTATAGTGAAGCGATTCTAAAGAGCGGCGTCAAGTCATGTGCGTGTCATAACACTAAACACAACATTTTATGAAGACCCAACCAAGCGTTTTTCCCCCTCTGCATACATACACACAAGCATTGCACAACGTTCTACAGCACCCTGCAGGCTCTGAGCACCCTGGAAATACGCTGCTTTTAACGCGATTTCGTGCCGATGTTATTTTTTTGAGAACGAGAAATTCGCCGCAAGACTGACACAAAACGAATTTCGGGAAATTCGCCCATCTCTAGGCACCAACATCTCCTTATGAAGGAAAGGGAAGCTATCCAGAGTCTTGCCTCTTTATTAGATTTTGAAATCTGCGCTCGAGAAGTGGTATAAAATACCTGGGACAATCTGTATGATGATTGGGCCTCGCATCCTAACTTTCAGGACTCTGGACTTGACTAGACAGACATAGAGCGGTACCTCTTTTTACGATACTTTACAATTGCGCCACGCATGCTTTAAACAGCGTTTGGGGTGGTTAAGTCTACATTCAGTTGGCAAGTGAGCCCTGGAGCAGACATTGCCAAAGGAAAATCTAGAGAAATCAGTTTCTACCTTTTACAAGAGCTTCCTAGGGTTGCCATCTGTCTCCTTTTGACAATGGACAGGGGATATTCCTTACTCGTGGAGACATATCATATGGAGGAATTGGCAACACCACATGGAGAAACAACGTGATCAGCACTAGAGATCGCTTATACAAGAACTAAATAGGCTCAAAGAGTTTATTACCTCCATCTCAACTGGCCCGTATGGGCAAATTGCCCTCCCCCTCGGTCTGTACTAGATGTACATACGTGAACTGGGTTAGTTTCTTCATTGTGCATATGGGAATGTCCTATCATTCGCGGGCTATCATGTCTTCGGATACCACAGTTTTACTTATGACAATATTTGGGGCTACCCAGGTTTGGTGCTCCAGAGAACAGCCCTACATTGGTTCTTTGTGAGGATATACTTTAGACCAAACATGAACCCAGCTGTAATAGATCACTAATGTTCTATGCTAGGCAGACTATATTGCTGAATGGAAACCACCCAAGACCACATCTTAAGGCCATTGGAAGCAGATGGTCAATGGAGACTTATAGGCGTTATACAGGCTTACATCTTGTGAGTCTACGGGGAGTTTTTCAGACACAGGTTCATTGACATTTGGGATTGTGGACGCATCCCCAGTCATGTTAGTTGTGAGTGGTGGTGAGTGGCTGGGGCCCAGGTGTTTGAGGGTAAAATCAGTACCATTTAAATGCTATCCTAATTACGGGCGTGAATGGATCTGTCATGGGCTTGAATGATTCTATATATAATGCTTGGCTAAACATTGGCTCTACGCGACCCAGGCTAGAGATTTGACCCACTTGTGTGAGTGCATCAAGTTAAGATATAAGCGCCCTGTTAATCAGTCATAATACATCATGTTGAATTGATGTTTCGTAAATGATGGAATGCGCTCAAGGGTTTTTGTGATATGCGTATTTCAAAGTTGTTCTATTTTAAACTGTCATGGAAAAACGTCTGCATAAATAAATACTTTCTAAAAAAAAAAAAAACCATGGAATCCACGGTCAACATCTCACCTTTACCTTTCTCTTCTGAGCTCATTGAGATGCGATGAGTTGAAAGCTCTGTCACCTGTCCCCAACACCCATCACCTATGGGTTCATCCATGGTTCTGATAACAATGTTCTTGTCGGTGGTCTTGCCTGAGCCAAGCACCTCTATGGTATATTATCGGAGAGCTCCTCATTCTTCCCCAAACCTACTGCATGAATCTCTAGAGTCCTCGAACAAACCAATCTCCAAGGGAAGGCTGTTTAGCACTGTCCATCGTGTCTCACTTTGACTATTTGAAGTCACCACGCTTCACACCCTCAAGACATATGACTGGTTATCTGACCATATAAATAGTCACCCATTGCAACATAACTTCATACTTGATGCCATAATGAGACGGTGATGGAAAACCAGAAGGGCGTCATCTTCTCCGTCACCACCATCCTAACATGGGGGGCGCCATCTAACAACAAAGGACTTTACCCAAATCCAAAATATACTTTCTGATCAATAAAATACTCCATGATTAATCTTTTCCTGTGTGGACTCCAAATGGGAAAAAGTGCTCGTAGGATATAATCCTGGGAAGTTAACTCTTAACTTTGACGACGCTCGTTCATTAGTATTTTCTTACCTGAGCATTCTTATATTCTCACATAGTTTTCCCCCACAGGATTTCATCTATGGGATAGAACGGCAATGGGACGTCAAACAAGGTTGCTGGATTCCTGGGTTAAGTGTCCTGGCAACTGATTGTGTAAAGTCTGCAATTCAAACACAGCAGATAGCGAGAACGAGACCATAGAGGCTCTATCACTAGTTCAAGGAGGAGCTGAAATGATTTCCTGTTGGCTTCCTCCATGTGCCTGAGATCAGTAAGGCCCGGTTTCAACACGGCTTATTCCAAGCGTATTTGGCGGGACGGATCCTCGCGGGACGAAGGGCGGGGGCCGCGGCGGGGAGCTGCCTGATGGCCCCCCATAGATAATGCATTATTTACGGTGCGTACGCGCCGTAAATAATGAATGGTGCATGTCTCTTTATCTCCCCCCTGTGCGGATTCCGCCGGAGCGGGAGGAGCCGACGGAATCCATATTCCTGATGAGAGCAGTGGAATTACCGTAATGACAGGGACGATTGGGGCCGTATTGCAGCACAAAATCCGCGCGCAGACTACGGACTCCAATCCAGCGCCGTCGAAATAAGCCGTGTGAACATGGCCCTAACACTGTCTATGAACACAAGTGACTCACGCAGCAGAATAGTTATGTAACTCAGGATCATCACAAGGATAAGTAATGTATGTACCAGTGAACTGCCCAGCATAATAGTGTCAGCATCTCTGAGGATAATACAGGAGGTAACTCAGATCAGTAACAGGATAAGTAATGTATTACACAGTGACTGCACCACAGGAACATGAGTGCAGCTCTGGAGTATAATCACAGGATGAAACTCAGTGATCCAGTACAGATAAGTAATGTAGGTACACAGTGACTGCACCAGCAGAATAGTGAGTGCAGCGTTCTGAGGATAATACAGATATTAACTCGGGATCAGTACAGGATAATTAATGTATGTATACAGTGACCGCGACCAGCAGAATATGAGCGCAGCTCTGGAGTACATAACACAGGATGTAACTACACAGGAATCATAAAGGATAAGTAATTTGTATCGTGACATGCAACCCCAGCAGAATAGTGAGTGCAGCTCTGGAAGGATAATACAGGATGTAACTCAGGATCAGTACAGGATAAGTAACTGTATGTACAGTGACTGCACCACGAGAATATGAGTGCAGCTTGGAGGATAATACAGATGTAATCCCAGGATCAGTACAGGATAAGACTTGTAATGTACAGAGTGACTGCACCAGCAGAAGAGTGAGTGCAGCTCTGGAGGATAATACAGATGTAACTCATGATCAGTACAGAATAATTAATGTATGTCACTCAGTGTCTGCACACCAGCAAATAGTAGTGCAGCTCGTGGAGGAATAATACAAGGTGTGTAACTCAGGATCAGTACAGGATGAAGAATAGTATGAACAGTGAGCTGCACCAGCAAGAATCAAAAAAAGTTTTTGAAGGTGGGCCAAGGCTCTGGGGAGGATATTACAGTATGTAACACATGAAAGAGTACAAGGATAAGTAATGTAATGTACAGTGACTTGCACCAGCAGAATATGAAGTGCAGCTCTGGAGATAATACAGGTTGTTTACTCAGGATCAGTACAGGAAATAATGTATGTACACAGTGACTGCACCAGCAGAATAGTGAGTGTAGCTCGTGGAGGATAACACTGGACATGTAACTCAGGATCAGTAAAGATAAGTAATGTGGTACACAGTGACTGCACCAGCCGAATAGTGACGCAGCTCTGGAGTACAATACATATGGTAACTGCAGGATCAGTACAGGAATAAGTAATGTCGATAGTATACAGTGACCCTGTCACCAGCAGAAAGTGAGGCAGCTCTGGAGTATAATACAGTATGTAACTCAAGGACATCAGTACAGGATAAGTAATTGTATGTACACAGTGACTGCACCAGCAGAATATGAGTGTAGCTCTGGAGTGATAATACAGGATGTAACGTCAGTGCTCATACAGAGAAAAGAAATGGTAATGTACACAGTTACTCACCACAAATGAGTGAGTGCAGCTCTGGAGTATAATACAGGATGTAACTCAGGATCATACAGGTATAAGTAATGTATTTAAACAGTGACTAGCACCAGCAGAATAGTAAGTATGCAGCTCGGAGCATAGACGCAGGATGTAAACTTCAGGATCATTACAGGATAATAATGTATGTACACAAGTGACTTGCACCAGCAGAATATGAGTGCAGCTACTGGAGGATAATACAGGATTTACTCAGGATCAGTACAGGATAAGTAATGGTAGTGTACAGCAGTTGACGCACCAGCAGAATATTGAGAGCGCAGCCTTGAGTAACAAATACAGGATGTAACTCCAGATCAGTAACAGGAATAAGTAATGTATTTATCACACTGATCTGCCACTTCCCCAGCAGAATAGGTGAGTGCAGCTCTGAGCATAAGCGCAGATGTAACTCATAATCAGTACAGGATAACTAAATGTATGTATAGTGACTTCAACCAGCAGAATAGTGAGTGCAGCCTGGATGATAATACAGGATTTACTCAGATCAGTACAGGATAAGTAATGCATGAACACAGTGACTGCACCAGCAGAAATATTGAGTGCAGCTACTAGAGTATATGACAGATGTAAATCAGAGGATCAGTACAGGATAAGTAATGTATAGTACAAGTGACTGTACCTAAGCATAAATATTGAGTGAAGCTCTGGAGGATAATACAGGATGTAACTCAGGATCAGTACAGGATAGTAATGTAATGTACATAGGGACTTGCACCAGCAGAATAGTGAGTGGTCAGCTCTTGAGATAAATACATGATGTAACTCAGGATCAGTACAGGATAAGTAATGTTTGTACACAGAGACTGCACCACTGCAGAATAGTGATCGCTGCTCTGATTATAATACAGGAGGAGTAACACAGGGATCATACAGGATAAGTGATGGATGTAACAGTGAATGTACCAGCAAAGATATAGGAGTGCAGCTCTGGAGGATAATACATCAGGATGTAACTCAGGATCAGTACAGAGAAAGTAATGTATGTACACAGTGGGACGAGCCCCGCAGCAAAAGTGAGTGCAGCTCTGAGGATAATGACAGGAATTAGCTTCCTTTGCCTCCTTAAATGTGGCAGCAACAAATTTATCTCTCTTGCAGACTATGCGACATTGTTTTCCCAAAGACAACAGTCAGATGTTGACTCGTCTCTTACCCTCTGCAGTGGCACAAACCTGGCCAACTTGCTAATATTTACATGTGAAATACTAGGGTCCAGTAATTGCCATTACTAGTTTTATCTCCACCTTAAATGGTTTAGTGTTGGGTACCTACGGCACACTTGAAATTGAAATAATAGATATGTGTTGAAAAACAGGAGCTTTACGTATGCTATAAATCTCTGAAGATACAATTTTTTTTTTCAAATAAAGGGGGGATTGAAGGTAGGAAAAAAACCCAAATAAAACAATCCTTTCCAATTGGGGGTTCACCCCAAGTTTGTGTATGGTTACTCCCTTTTTTTGCAATAGGTCTTTTCCCATTGAATACATATATTGGAACGGGATTTTTCTAAGCCTGTTCTCGATTGGTGAAAAAGATATATGTTTGGGTAAGACCTTGTACCAATGAAAAATTTTACGTGACCCTTGGGTGGGTGGAAGGGTCCCTTTGGGCGACGTGATCACATATGGTGTGATCTCCATCAAATTGACGGTTTAAGTTTCATAGTTTTTATAGTTTTTTAAGGGTAAAAAAGTCGCCATCCATTCACCTGTTTTCTAAAGGTGTTGAACCCCAAAAAGGCAAAAACCCCCAATGAGGAGAAGCCAATTGTCCTCTTTTTGGGAAAAATTCTTTCCCGACCCCAATTTTGCAATCAAAAAATCCCCGGATCAATGACCCCTCCCTGAATCCTGGCATATAACTTGTTATATTATTACGCCCAAAATGCACCCAAAACCCCTTTTGAACTCTTTTTATTAAATTTCCCCATACCACCCTCGGGCAGAATTCCATAGTCTCACGCTTTTCAGTAAAGAATCCCTTTCTATTTTTATGTAAAACTTTCGTTCCTAAGACTAAAGGATGCCCCCTTTTTCAGATACACCCTTTGTATAAAAAAAACTTGGGGGAGATCTTATATGCCCTTTTGATGTATTTAAACAATTTATTATTCCCGCCGAACCCTTCTTTTCTCTAAACAAAATAACCCAATTGCAAAATCTTTCGGGGGTATTGAGCCCACCCATCCTTTATTATTTTTTTTTGCCGCCTTTGTACCTGTTCAAGCTCTAAAATTTTCCTTGCACTGGGCCCCAAAAACGCCCCCAATACCCCCTGGGGGTCAACCAGTGATTTGTAAAGGAGAAAAATTTCTCATCATGTCCTCTATGCCCCTTTTATTGCACCAATGACCAAAATTGCTTTGGCTGCGGGCCCCTGACACTGGCTGCAAAATTTAATTTACTGTCCACCAGTTTCCCCCAAGTCCCTTCCCCAGTCATTTTTACCCTTGTTTTTCCTTTTAACAGTAATCATGTAAGGATTTTCTTCCCCAGTGCAAACCTTGCATTTATCGTGAAACCCATCTCCCATTTCCTCCCCGGGGCCTCCAACTTTCCAAAAACCCTTTTGTAAAAATATTATCCTCTATTTGTGTTGATTATTTTTACAGACTTATATCTCTGCAAAGATCGAATTTTTCTACTGTGTTTTCCCCCTTTTTAAGATCTTTAATGAAAATTTTAAAGGGGATGGGGCCCAATCTGACCCTTGTTCCCCCCCACTTTTAACAGCATCCATAGTCCCGTTAATTATTTACCCTTTGTTTTCTATCATGGCCATTGCTTACCCCACTTGCACACATTTTCCCCCCCGCCAAGCATTCTCAATTTATTTACCAAACCTTTTTTTGTGGCACCGTACAATGCTTTAGAAAAATCTAGATAAATTTTCATCCAGTGCCCCACCCCCACCGTTAGCACTGACTTCCTCATAGAAGCTGATAATTAGCTGACAGGACCGATCCTTTAAAAAATCCTGATGGAAAAGTCGTATACAATTTTTTTTCGGTAGAAAACTCCAGGGTAGCACTCTGAGAAAACCTTAAAAATTTTTTCCTACAACAGAGGGTTAACTTACGGCCTAAGTTTTTCCTGGATCACTTTTTTACCCCTTTTTAATATTGATATATCCTGCAAATAATAACCCTTTAAAACAAACTTTTACTATCTATTTTAAAAAATTTAAAATCAAACCCCATATATTACCACTACATACCTAAAAGATACAGCTTTTTGTGCACTATCTGCCGGGGGTAAATCCCCCGATAAAGGCGCCCGCTTTAATGAAAACAATCTCACTACATGCGTGTATAACACCTTTTAAACCCAGCTATCCCGACCGTTTTTTCCCCCCAAAAATTTTTAGGGTTCACGGGGATTCAAATTGCCTCACCGGGAAAAAGAATACGCATACTACAACGCATATACTACAACACATGTAATTTTAAAATTAATAAATAGACTATACTTAGCTCAAGTGCTAAAGGGATAATGACGATAAATTCCCCGCAGCACCTCTAGACGCGGGACCCAAA